>JAWWMH010000049.1:0-10944 GCA_035049765.1 Desmognathus lycos | reverse complement strand
GTTCAAAGAGGGTTTTACTCAAACTCATAATACGGGTGCTTTTACTATGTGCAAGCGCCTATGAAAAAGCACCCGTATTATGAGTTGGAGTAAAACCTTCTTTGAACTTGAAATTCATTGTAAACTCATAATTGGGCTGAATTTTCTCAAATTGTACCACTAAAGCAAAGCTCATAATGAGGCTGTATGAGTTTGAAATCCTCTTTGAACTTGAAATTCATTGTAAACTCGGAATCAGGCAGAATTTACTCAAATTTTACCACTAAAGCAAAGTAAGTCTGCCAAAGGGCAGTTAATGCACTAAGGTGCTGATGTTCAGCACCACTTTAAACCCTATCCCAGGAGTAAATAATTGGGACAGTGCCTAGCATAGCACTGGCCAATGTTCTGCTCGCCTTAATTGTCGGGCTGTATGCTAACAAAAGGTTGGCATGCAGCTCAGGAGCTTATGCCTCCCAGCACTGAACATGTGCTGTGTATAGTGTTCCATACATGGCACCTGCCCAGTATGAAGGGCGACCACAAATGGAGTGACTAACCGAACATATGGGTGTTATGCGTGGCTCAGCCACATTGCTAGCCAGGTGATGCTTTTGTAGCTCTCGAGCAAACGATGAGACTGAGCTGCATGTTGACGAAAATCAGCACCTAAAAGTCATAAACAGATAGAAAGGGCGATGTCAGACGAAAAAGTGATGACCAATGTCTCATACCTAAGAAATTCAGAGGGATTTGACATGCGGTTCGTGAGAATCTTGTAGCCTGGGTGGCTGGGAGTGTTCAGTATTTTGAGGACTTTTAAGAGGTCATTTAGGTGAAAGCTCTTGACAATAAAACATGTAATAATTGTATGTAACAAATCTTTATTTAACATTATTTCAGTCATACAAGATTAATTGTACACAAGTTTAAAACACTAAAATCACAGTTTTATATATCCTAGACATATCGTCTTGACAGTAAAGATCCACATACAGTCAACTCATAATACCACCTGTCGCCTCTCAAAACTCATTTTCAAAAATATGTATATGCGGATTAAGTTCCCGTAAGCCTTCTCATTTAAAATCGTCTCAATAGGTACTTTAGCATCCTGCAAATAGCATGAAAGCCATTCTTCTTGTAGGTCCTTCGTTGCAGAGCATAGAAATAAATGTGGAATATCATCATACTCCACTGAACAGTGTGCACATACTCTTCTTTCCCTAGGGACCCTCTCACAGGCCATAAGAAAAGAATTTGTCGGGAGAGACCCATACCGTAATTTCAGCAGGGTCCGTAATACCCCCGTGGGATTGCCGTAGAGAATAAGATTAGGGGTTCTTTATGCAACTTCACATTTTTGAAAAGGGACAGAGACTTTTTATCAACCATGGCTTTATGTAGCTGTGAACAAGAGGAAAGCATAAAAGACTCTCTAATGCTGTTTTTAGTTATGAGGTTGTCCTGACAATAAAACATATTTTGCTTCAACCATAGATGGTGAAGGTATAAAGAATGTAGTGAAAAACTACCACAGGACAACGTGTGAAAGCACTCAACAAATATTTCTTCAAGGTCTGGTACATTGAACATTAATAACATGCATTCCACCAAGCACATCAAGAAATGTGGGAATTAAGGCATGGTTTACAGGCAGATTTTCTATGGTTCGCAGGGGAAGTGACTCAGACCACTTCATGATTTGCTACCTCTGTGAACCTCCGCCTGATTTTAAAAGCCTTTATTTTCTTTCTTCGCCTATTTCTATGCCATGGGAGGTTTTGGGTATTGATGTCCTTGTCCCTTACAGTGCTTTAGAAAAGAGACAGGTGTACTTAATGTTTGTCATTGACCATTTTTATAAATGGGCTGAGTTTGTGGTGAGTCATAGAGTAGACAGAGAGTTTGTTGTGGATTTTGGTTCTCGTTGTTTTTACAGGAAGGGTGCCCATGTGAAATAATAAGTGATTGTTTTAAATACGGTGGTTCAGGATGTCTGTAAGTCACACAGTGGGCACTGGAAGTTTTCATCCATGTATCACACCAAAACAAATGGGTTAATAGAGTATGTACATAGAATGCTGGGTGGTGTTCTACAGCAGGCTAAGGCCAGTGGCTTTCGTTGTCAATGATTTGATTGGGTCTTACCGGTCCACGATCAACATCACCACTGGGTTCTCACCTTTTGATTTGATGAGGGGCAAGTAAGAATCCTCATAGTTTTTTCCAGGTTGGTTGTCATTTAGTACTTCTGGTAGCAAAGTTATGGATTCATTGTTGATGTGTGTCAAACTTCATGAGAATTTGTTGGTGGGCAAAGAGTTGATAAGAAATGCTTCCAACTAACGGCATTCTTCAAAGTTAGTTAGGTTGATGGTTGGGATATGGTCAGGGTGCGTAAACCTGGGCATGTAGCGAAAGGATGTTCTAACTATTTGAAACCGATGTTTGTCAAGAAGCTTTTCCATAACTCTGTCACATTAGATGACAGTAGTGTGTGTAATTTAGCACATGTCATGTGTTGCAAGGCATCCCCACTTGTGGAAGTGCATAATCCATCGGTGGGTGATTTCGTTCTGGTTGAGTTAGATGTTAAGGACTCTGCCGGTGCAGATAGGGGTGATGCGCCTAGGGTCTCGCCATCCACTTCACAATGCCTGACTCCACCACAAACTCCTTCTCAGCATAAATTCTTGAGGCAGAGTTAAACTTAATTTTACATTTGCGGGATTATATTGTCAAATAGTTGTGTATCATTGGGTGGGGGAGGGTGTTATTTTCTGTTGTGATAATATGAGTGAGAGGTGTGTTATATTTTACTTTGCATGTTGTTTCTGCTTGTTTGGTGCACCAGCCCACTTCTGAGTTCCATGACACCCAGTATTTCTCCCGTTGTGTTCCAATGCCGTCAGTTGGCGTCCTGCCTGGCTGGGTGTGAGAGCCAATAAAGCTTTACTCGTAACTCCTGCCTCTGCACCTTCAATCTTTCAAGCAGTAGAATGGGTATGAAAAACATTCAGTTAACATTGATGAAGGCAAAGGGACAAGGGAATATGGATGAAGCAGCCAGTGTAGAAAGAAGGACAGGAAAAAAGACATCATCAAAACTTCAAAAGAGAGTGTGGGTAAAACAAAAGGAAAGGACACATTATTTGTGCTGATATGAAAACCCACATATAGGTCACTGCCTGGACAGACATGTTGTGGATGATTTCAAGAAAATCCCCTTTAAAACTTTCAAATTTGCAATACCTTTCCAGATTGATGGCAGGCTGGATCAGGGTGCTTGCTTTGTATACCCCGGAGAAACATGGAAATAAAAACAGGACTGACGCTGAATTAAAGACCATTTAACAAACGTTCAAAATTGTAGATTGGTGTATGTATGTGAGAAGTTCTCTTGAAAAACCTCCCCTGGCTATACTCTCTTACCCTATCCCTACCTCCACTGCCTGTTCCTGCGCACTTACCTCAGCCCGCATCCTCTGCCCCTAAACATATCTGTCAAGTGACCCACAACGCGTGGGTTTGACCTGAAATTAAGGTTTACCCTGCGTGCCTGTGTGCTAACTGTAAAACCCATGAGCAGAGGCTTTTATCCTTTATTGTTTGGAAGGTATCGGCCTCAGTGAGCATGTAAAACAAAGATGGCGGCATGCAGCCTGAGAGCGTTCACTTCAGATCACCTTGGCTGGTGTGAAACACCTTCCCACTGTCAGATCCTTTTTCTTGCAAATAGCAGAACCTGAGATGGTCATTAACCCAGCCGTACACAACACAAGAACACAACGGTTACTGAATGTACAGCTATCTGTAGACCTGACTGAGCATTCAAATGAATTGCACATGAAAGCCGCTGATGGGCAGAAAAAAACAAAGGAATAAAAAGTTATGGGGACTTGAAAATAGGGTAAATGGCAGCACTGGTTAAAAATATTGCGAACACAATGCTCTGCTTGATATAGACATTTCCTTTTTGCAGTGGTATATAGGAGTGAAAAATCCTTTTTATACTTGAACATACTAAGATTTTTTTGTGTTAACTGTTTTTCTGCAGCAAAAAATGCTTTCACAGACATATTTGGCAAAAATCTATGAGATGAAATGGGTGGTGAGGGGCTTTTGTATTTTGAATGTTTGTGTATGTGTGTGAAGGGGTGAGGTTATGGAAATTAGTATAATATGCCCACTCTGAATAGTTGACAGCTATGCCTAAATTTTTTAACACTATCACCCCTAATGCAATCTGGAAACTGACATGCATGCACCATGCTATTATCACCAAATGCAGTCAAATCAATGTTGCAGGTTTCGGGATCAAAATCCGGCCCCTCACGCACATGCTATGATCCATCACATGACATGGTTTTCGCAGCATAGAAAACGAAGGTAAGGCCCTTATGATAAGGAAGCCTTGTTTCAATTTTTACGTGGCTGTTCATGACAAGTTAAAAATTCTACTTACCCTAGAGTAGAAATTAAAAATAGAAGGAGAATTGTTCCTTACCACTCATACGTGTTGCTACTACGATCCTGAAGTCAGAGTTGGACTTGCCTACAGGGAACTTGGGAAAATTCCCGAGGAGCCTACCCCCAAATGCTTTTTATGGGCTTGTGTTTTGTCCTGACTGGGCCTCTGCAAGTCCTATATAGAAAGTGCCTAGGTTCCTTACCCCCACACATTTATAGTATATCAGTTGCTGCCAATGCAAACGAATTAGGTATGTGACTGTGGGTTGCCCCCTGATAGCCCACAGACTCATGGACAGCAAACATCTACAACCAGTGGGCCTGTTTTTTTCCCCCAGGCTTATTTTCAGAGCTAGTCCGCCCCTGCCTGAAGTGGCACTTTTCGCATTCAGTTTCTTAAATTAGAATCCAACCTCTGTTAACTAATATAACACTTGTTTTCCATCCCTCTGCTGTTGGATACCTTCCTCAGGAACACAGTCTAGCATCTTCCTCATCAACAGCTTCAAACCTATTTTTAGCAGGATTGCGATACAAGTGGCGGCTTACACTAAATTAATGTCATGCAACACGACACAATATAACCTCTAAAATGAAACCTGTTGTTATTATCATTCACGGGAGCATCACTGGAGACACTGGTGTTGCAAGGAGTTTTTTGGCCTGAGGCTACCTAACAGAGCATGGGATTTTGTGGAAATAGGCAAATTGAAATTTTTGTCACTGAAATTTGCTGCTCTAGACAGCCACCTAACTGGCCTCTGCCTGGCGCCACCCCAGAATGGACATTGTAAACTATTATGGGTCAAGATAATCCGTAGTACTTCACTCTGAAAGTCTCCATCGAGCTGTGAGCCGTTTCTGTGGTGTACATCCTGTAGTAATGTACTTTCTAATCTACCTGCAGCGAAACATTTTAAAAATTGGCTGTGAGCATAATTTCCAATTCCTACAGGGAATGCCAAAGCGGCAATTAAAATGATTAAGAAAAATTAAATTAAATTGTGAATCATTATTTGAGAGAGCATATCCATAAATTATAGTGCCGGATTCCCACTGGAAATCTTTCAAATGATGCATGCATAATACATGAGTACTAAACCACGAATGTCTGTGGGCTGGGCGTGTGCAAAGGTTTTTTCCTGATCTCTGTATGTAAATTCGACCGCAATGTGTACCAATTTCCTGAAACTCAAAGTGATAATAATGTAGGAGACCCTTCCTAATTCTCAAGAAGGTGTAATTAGGTGCTACTAGTGATCCTTGCCTGCATTGGTTTATGGCTAAAATCACTGTAGCACTAAAGATTCTGAACATTATAAAAGCACCCCATGCAACCTTAAATTTCCCCTACAATTCATGCACACCATGCACAACCTGTTAATTAGGAAACCCTTCTTCAGGAGCACTGACCTGACCAGCTTTCACCAGTACCTCTTGTGACTCCCCATTAGAGCTCAAGTACAATTCAAAGTATTTTGCCTTGACCACAGGACCTGATGCAGTTAAGGCCCATAACTTACCACACAGCTTCCCCACTACACTCCCCCAATACAGATCCGATCCACCACAAGATATTTTCTAAAAGTTCTAGAAGTGGCTGAAGGTCACTCGTGGTTGTGGTTCCTCTATTATGAAATAAATTCCCTCTGAAATATCAGGTCTATTTATGATCACAGAAAACTTAGGATATATCTTATTGGGACCCAATCCCACCATACACTACTTTACTTCATATAACAGTCAGCGATAAACTGTCTATTTGTTGTACTTTTCATTTTTTCAGAAATGGTACAGTTTCTGAAATAATGACAAAAATATTAATCTAGTCTTCAGTGGGTGGTTATGCAAATGAGGCAAGGGCAAGGGCTGTTGTGAATCTTCTCTCCTGCTTGTCATTTCCCTTCAGTTTGATTAGCTGATTTCCTTCTGATGGAATTGTCCCTCTAAGAATCCTGGAAATAAGTCAATGGCCCTACTCTACTGTTATGCAATACAAGTCCCCTGTTCAAAAATCTTTGGGTGCTCTTCACTTGAATATATTACTTTTCTTAATTTTTCTTAATTTCACAATCTTGCTTTTCACAGAATGAATTTTTTTTTAAGACACATTTTAAGGAGGAGGAATGGTAATATGAAATCCCACGTACTTTATTTTTTACTGCCTAAAGCATAGGTCTTAATGACCCCCATAGAGATAATTGTAGTCATTTATGACATATGCAGTATGTAGGGAAAAATGTCAGTTCTGCATACATCTTACTGAAAAGTAGCTTGTGTTACAGCATGCACAAAAAAGCTTGTGTACAATAGTTAAAGATTTTGTTTCCATGTGGATTCCATGCTCGGAGCAATAGGTACATTTTGCAGTACCCTGGGGTTGTGTTTTGTGTGTACTCCTCTGATACACTGCGTGCCCATGGACCATGTGCCATCCAATTATGTAAATGGTCATTACTCTCTGCCAGGCAATGCACAAGTGGCTCTGTGAGGTTGTGCCAATGGTGGACAGTTCTGCAATACATGGCGATGACTTTGGCTGTGATGAAGTTTCTAGCAGAGCCATGAACATATTTCAATGCTCATTTATATTCTTTAAATGAGGCTCAAGTCTATACATTGCATCAATAACAGTAAAGGGGTTAAGATGATACTGTTATGACTTGTCCCTATCCACCTAATAGTATGTCCTACACTAGTGGCCTTCTGCTCTGTACTTTGAGTTGTTCTTATGAATAGGGTTTGCTATTCTAGGGTGTTATTTTCTGTCTCATGTGCATGCCGAGGTACAGTCTTTCAGTCGGTGGGCTTTGAGTTCTGGTAGTGTTTATCAAGGGCAATGATCCTGGGCTAGCAATATTTTAATACCCAAGTCGAACAATATTACTTTCGAAGCTATCCTAGCATGGCTAGATGATCATTCAACTACTACACAAGTCATTCTGCCATTGTCAGACATCATCAAGCTCCTAAGGTCATCAGCAAAATTGAAAAAAATAGGCCTGATGTTTCAGAATGATTTTAGACTGATTTGCTAATTAATTCATGATCTCTATAGTCATCTCATTTAAATAATTCAGCCTGTGGGCATATTTCAGGATGGTTTCAGATGATTGCTCAAGTCATCAGATTACTCTAGGATGTTTCCAGGAAGATCATTCTTTTTGACTAGGGTAGCCTTGGTGTTCTCATAATGGAGGGTCTCATCATGTGGGGAGTCCGATCATCTAGGCATTGTTTTGCTTGTCTTCCATGTGTGGGGAAGATGTGTTCCTTCAAGTTCCATGGGGGAAGGTAACTTTGGTGTGTCAGGTAGGTAGCAGTTCTCATCTAGGTGTCCAGGTCTGGTTGTATGTCCTTCTTATGGTTGAAGACTGCTGTGTTCTGGTCTGATCTGTATTTTTCTTGTTTATCTGTGTCCCTAGTCAAGCCTTGTTGTCTGACTGTATTTTTCTTGTTTCTTGCTGGTTGCCCCATTGAGAGGTGGGGATTGTGAAAGAGGATAAGAACAAAATGTATACACTTCACCTGAAGTTTGACTAATTATTCAGCGATTATCACAATCCTATTTGTTCTTTTTATACCACTTTAATGTCCCCTTCTGCTAGAAGTTTGAGAAATTTTATGTCAATATAAGTTCTTTTAGACAGCTTGTATGTGATTTGATTTCTGTTCGTGTATATTAATTTCTGAGTAGTGGTGTCCCTCGGCGCCATCTCCTCCTGCATCCTTGGTGCAAGGGAGAACAGTCCTTGCTTGCATGCTGGTGGTCTGAAAAGAAACACAGAAAAGCCGAATGGTACATCATGCAGACATTTTACCAATGAATCTAATTTTCCAATTTCTTATTGTGTGATGTAATGTTTGACCAGCTATTTACTAGCCTAACCTGCGTTTTTTAATGCTGGGATCTATGAACGTCGGGAACAGTATGAACTTTGTGCAATTTGTTTTTGATCCATATTAGGTCCTCTTCTCTCTATTCTTCTCCATAATATCACCTCCGGCCATGAGGCATCTGCTGTGGTTCAACGTTCCTGTACCTCCATCTCCCTGTTTCATTTTACACACCAATCACAAACACTAACTCTTCTGGTCTCTCCTGTCTTAATGCTGCCTGTTGAACTGGAGGGCCCTGAGTTGCACTACTGCAACTCAGAAATTTCTGGTAACCAGTGAATGCACTGTTGAATCCAGGTAGGAGGCGTGTCAGCACCTGGCGTGTCAGAGCCGGTTTGCGCCGGTATTTAACTTATCTATTAAGTTCTCACAATTTTTTTTTTTTCGGAATAAAACATGCTGCTATAAAAAAAATTGGTCTAAGGAACATATCTCCGGCATCTCGTTTGCATTGCGGAGAAAGTAATATGCAATCTTCACTTGTCTTATATTTGAGAGGTGTAAGATGAGCAAAATATACCATCTTCTTGGTTTAACGTAGTATGCGCAAAAGAGAATGATATGCACAACTGTTTCTTCCCGATTCCACAATTACAAAGGTTATCCTCTTTAACAAAAGTCTTATGTAGATTTTACTGCCATCTGATGGTGAAACTGAGAATACACCCCAAAATGCAAATAATAAAAGCACTAAACTTAAAATGTAAACATATTTTTGCCCCAGCCTATAAAAAGGAGGTATAGGCAGTTTTTAATGCTCTACACATAGAACCTTTGTAGTTAAAGGGCCACTGCCCCACCTTACACTACTTTGTTTCATATGACAGCCTGTGAAAAACTGTCCATATGTTGTGCTTTTCATTTTCTTACAAACGGTATTGTTTCCTAAATGCTGAAAAACTATTAATCTTCTCCTATACGGATATATATGCAAATGAGGTAGGGCTGTTGGGGAACGATCTTTCCTCCTGGTCATCTTACTTCAGACAGAACTGTCCGTGCAAGAATTCTGGAACGTTCACAACAACCCTGCATCATTTGCATATATATTCACAGAGGACAAGATTAATAGTTTTCTCAGTATTTAAGAAACAATACCGTTTGTAAAAAAATGAAAAGTACAACATACAGACATTTTTTTCAGGCTGTCAGGTGAAGCAAAGTAGTGTATGGTGTGACAGTTGCCCTTTGACAGGATGACGGGGTCCCTATAACATATTCAACACAAATGCAGCATTCTCCCCCATTACCGTCACTAAGTTTGAAACTGACTGACCAGAAAAACGTGATGTTCATGGGAAGGCGCTTAGCACTATGAGTCAATTTGACTGTTGTATAAATAGCACATTTTCATTTCTTTTAATAGTAATGAATGGTAAGTCAGGCTCTAGATATGATCCACTAAGACATTTCATAGACAGGCAGGCTGGTTTTGTAGCTATACTACATTTTATTTATTAAAGCATTTGAAATACTATTTGTTGGCATGAAATAGTTCATTTCTCTCGCCTGAAGAGATTCAGAAAGGCATTCCATGCCTGTTTCACCAAATTTTTGAATGGCGTTATGCAAGAAATCTGGTCCTCTTCATCCTGAAATTGAAAACAGAACACCGTTTAAAAAATATTAAGCAGTTTTCTGTTGCTAGATTTTCTGAGGTCATGAGAGGCAGTCACAAAACACAGATAGTTATTAGGAACAGGAATCGAGAAATAGACTGTACAAATGTCATGCTGTCCTTGTTCTGCTGCTTGCATACACTGTCTCATGCTTACTCCTGTGTCTCCATCTCCTTGGTGAGCACATCACTGAATGATGGAGCAGCCACTGCCCTTATATGTTGGCAGTTCTGCCCAAATTATAAGGCAATAAATTATACAGATGGCTTAGCCATGTCTGAAAAGAACCCTCCTTTTCCATTCCCAGTTTACAAGCTACAACTTTAGTTTAAGTGGCATCAATATCCAGAGATAGTAATTGGTTGACAAGGATCAAACTGTTTTTCAGCAGACTCTCCAAACTCCCTTTGACTTTGAGAAAGGGGTGCTACCATGAAGTTACTGGCCCCAGTGCTGACTTATAAGGGTTGAACTGGAAGCAGTCCCTTTCTACTCTACCTAGCTAACTCCATAGGTACCTGGCTTGAAAAGCTTGACTGCATTGAGTCTGTTGTCTATCTTGACTCCAGTCGAGATAGACAATGGACCCATTCGAATGTCATTCTACTAGAAGTCATGCTACAAACACACATGGAACTAGTCACATTGTACAGTGATTAATATCATTATTTTGGGAAGGTAATTTGGGGTTTCCGAGGAGGAGGGTAGGAGGATGCATGTAGGTGGATACTGTAATTTGGGGTTTCATTGGGAGGAGGGTAGGAGGATGCATATAGGTGAATACTGTTAGGCCTGGTCATGCGAGCGACGACAGTGCACTGCCCCCCAACGTCTAGTCACCCCCCTTTCGCTTGAAATACACAAGAGGGGGTGACCCAACGCCCGGCAGCAGCAGTGAGACCCTTCAGGGGGACGGGGTTGCAATTCCTGGAGAGAAGGAGACAAAAGAGGAAAAAGGGTTAGTACCCCTTTA
>JAWWMH010000048.1:0-11060 GCA_035049765.1 Desmognathus lycos | reverse complement strand
TATATTTATACTGAAGTTAGCTTTGTGTGCCACCTGGGGTATGGAATACGAACTGCTGAGAACATCTATTAATATTGAGTTACTCAGATCATATCCAGTTGAGTCACTATTCCTCAGGTCAGCGGTTACAGGCTCATATCCCTCCGCATGACTCGTAGAGACTGCAGTGGTTTTGCTGAAATACCACGTCAGTTCCCTCCCCAGCATTACTGAGATAGACCATGAAATTGTTTCTTGTTGCTTGGAGGTATTATCTACGTAACACAAGTCAGTGAGCTTGTTCTGGGTGTCTAATTCTCCTCAGATGTGATGTTATGTTATGTTAGCAGGTAGTTGTATAGCCCCCACTAGCCACTGTCCACAGCTTTACGGGACTGTCCAATACCCTCGGAGCAGATGAAAATAACAATTTACTTAGCATCATCCCTTAGTATTACCTCTGGAGAGAGGTATTGTTGAGAGACAAGAGGGATAGGGGTCGGTTAGGAGGGATTAGTGTATGGTAGGTCCCCTCCCTCTTAGATGGTCAAACCGTCTGGGTACGCCAGAACTACCATCTGTGAGCCCGAGGGCAACCCCTGTGATGCACATCCACCATCATGCTGCCTGGATCAGAGAGGGAAGGCACATGTAGAGGCTATGCGGTATACCTAGATATATATTGTAGAAGTCATTCTATTGGTGCAGAGCCTCATGATAGACTCGGGGATCCTGAAAGCTGTGGCTCTGGCCACCCCCCTCTATTCTCTCAATCCACAAGCCCGCCCGCCTTCCCAAACATATTTGTGCAGTTAGTGGGATGGAAAGTGAGGAAAGAGTGATGACTGATGAGTTCTTATCTGCCGTGCCTCTACCACATTCATAGGTTCTCCTTCTCTACTTCCTCGCTTGATTCTGGGTAATGCTGAGAATAGGGGAAGGGGAGAAAGAACATGTGGTTACATTCCTACCCTTACTCCACTATGGCCAGTGCATCCCGCAAACAAATACATAGTCACATAATCCCCTAGATACATAATCACATAGGCACGTAGATTTATAATAGTACAATACAATAGAACAAATTCAGATAACGCCTTCATGTTACACCTTATCAAATAAATAATAATTGATATATGATATATATGATCTACATCATGGGTACTCACAAACATTTTCTCAAGGGCCGTAATGTGGGTTTGAGGGAGGGCCGGGGGCCGCACAGATGGCGCAAATGTACAGATGAATGAAATATCAAAATAACTGTTGTAGAAAAATTTGTGTCCAACTAATGCACAGACAGATTGATGTGAAGTAAACTAGCTTCTAATAGAGTTAGTAAAATCAGGGGTGGACTAGCTCCAGAAATAGGCCTGGTAAAAAACAAATTCACAGGGCCATTGGCAGGGATTGCTGGTGGGGATAGAAAATGCAATTATCGAATGGAGCAAGTGAGCGCAGTGAGTGAGCCCGAACTTCGTCAGGAGGGTACGGGGGGGTTCTCCCCCCGTGAGAAAATTTTTGAAAAAACCCTGCCAAAATCACACATTTTTCAGCATGATTTTTAAATAAAATACAAAAATTACCTGGTTTCTAGTTTTGAAAAATGTAAACACAATACTGGATTTCCATTTTTTCCTCCTTATTTATAAATAAATACATAAAGAAATGACATTTCTGTCTATATTTATTTGTAAAAACAGAAAACTGGGAGCCTTACTCATGACTTGCAAATCCTTACGTTTTTTGGAAATCTAAATGCTCCATGCTGGAAACCTTCCCCCTCAAAAAAATTGATCTAAGTATGCAGTTTTTTACCATGCATAAAACATGCTCAGAGCACTCGCTGATTCTCCAAGTCTTTCCTGTTAAAGATACAGTATGGTTTGGGAATGAATAAAATGCTACCATTTGCCTCCATTTATTCTAAAGATAAAGAAACTGACAGACCATACTAACCGTTTGTCGAGTAGCACAGTGGGTAAAACCCCAGTGCTTTCATCATGGCACTGATTCAAATCCCGCCCCTGCCACCTGAAAAATATGATGTAGGTAGGCAAAATTTGAAAGTGCTGTCTGTCCAATATACCGCACCAGGGGAATCACCTGGAGGCCTCCTGACAGCACCACTGGGCAAAAGGGGCCTCCAGGCCCAACAAGCACTCCTCCCAGCAACAGAGTGCTTGCTGGGCCATCCCTAGTCCTCCAATGACTATTAATTGGCCGCCTAACCTGCTGTTGGTGTTGGCCCATGAGTCGTTGGAGGACCAGCCCCTTGATGTCATAATAGTAGGACTTGCCCCTCTGGAAAGTTCCTGTGCCCTCCTATGGGCAGTCCACCTCTGACAAAGATGCATCAGTAAAGTCTCCTTCCCCAAATTGCTTCTATTGAAAGCATGTTACCCAGTACATTTATTCCCAAGTGTATAGGATTCAAGCCCCATTTGACTGTTCCAGTTTGCCCTGCCATCATGAAAATTGGAAAGCATATTGAGAATGAATGTTTTGTTTCTACATGCCAGAAAACATGGACTTTGGAAAATTAAGATCACTGCATAGGTTAAAAAATAGAATTTCTATTTTTGGTAAACCACACGTACAAATTGGTTTCATTTCAATCATATTTATTAAAGTGTTCAGAAAGCAAGCTAAAGAAATTAACATATAGGATGCTCAACTAGTTAGAAACAGAAACAACTAGATATAAACAGAAAACAGCCAATTGAACACTAGTGCAAACAGTGACAAGCAATCCCAGCCATAACAAGTACAATTTATAAACCTTCAGAACTTCCCCTACTCCCATTCCATTTTATGGACTAGTTTATATGGTCCATAGCAAGCATATACCATACTCGAAAAAGCCAATCAACCTTTGTTGAACTGTTTGAGTCCTCCCTACAGTTGCCAGTTCTAAGTTTACAGCTAAAAGTAAAGCAGTGATCAAAGCACCTCTATCAGATTTCAATAGAGTGACTAACATCAGCAAAAGGGATACCCAATAAAACAACTTCAGGAGTGTAAGGAGTCGATCTCCAATGATGGCATCAACACTGTTCAAAACCACGTCACAAAATTTCAAGATGAGTGTGCAGTGCCACCATGTATGAAGGAAAGTACCTAGTCTATCACCACTAGCTTCCAGAAGTTTGCACAGGAGTAACAAAGCATCTCAATATAAACTTATAATGTATTTCTCTGAGCTGAGTGCAGTCAAATGAACATATAGCCCTGTCCCAAATGTGTCCTCAGGACTTTCCATCAAGATTTGCCTTCAGCTCTGATTTCCCTTATTCTGAAATGGGATTAAATGGGTTCCCAGTTTGGGCAGTAGGCATTTATAAATATAAGAAATAACCCTGTTAGTCCCTGACAAAAAGGAAAGCAGCTTCTTAAGCTGGTTTCAAAGCTGCAGCCTTCAGCAGTGGAGACGGTACCCAAAGCATTATTTGGTAATGGTAAAATCTGAGATTTGGTAACATGAAATTCCTTTTCACATTGCTCAATATACTTCAAGCACCCCCTGGTGTAAACATTTGACACAGTTAAAACGTCCAATACAGGCCCAACCCTCCAATCCCAAATAATCTGCTGCTACAGAAGTATCAGTGTTACCCAGTATCAGAGTAAATGGACCTGGAATAGAGCATGCATAAACCCCTCTTATCACCATATCTCATACCTTGGGATTGTAGCTGTAACTGACTGAAGAAAGAGAGAAGGGGCATACAAATGGATTTTGACTAAATTGTTTCCTAATACTAAGAGCTTATTTTGCACTTCATGTCTGCAAGCAGCTTGGTGTACTGTGGGATTATTTCAGACACAGCAAGTCTCAAAAGCTGCTCCAAATGTACATCTGTAAGCTTGCTTCTCAACTTACTTTTTAGAATACCCATTGTAGAAAAAGAGCATTCACACACATATGTTGACCCAAACATGCACATTACTTTCTGTGCCAACTCAAAAAGCAGGGGGTACTTTTGGGATGGCACAAGTTTCCAGAATTCTTTTGGCTCCTTTTCCAAGAAAATAGCCTCAAGAGCAGAGTCATGCTGCATATCAATGAGTTCCAGCTGTGCTTGTGCTCTCCCAAGGCCAACAAGTTCAACAGCTTCAATATTTTTTACACTCACCATCCATGGATTTTCTGTAAGCCTGAATAAGGGTGTAAGAGTTCTAAACTGGGAGAATCGTTGGCTGATCTCTTTTGAAATGTCTTCAAGATAACCACAAAGATTTAAGCTAGACAATATTTCTTTTACATTTTCATACTTCTTAGTAAGAGTTTGCAGACTCTGAAAATGTGCTAAATCTGCTTCTTCCAGTTGTTCTCTGAAAAGAGCAAGTTTGGTTTCAAAAGAATAAATTGTATTCATCATAGAAGACACAAGCTGCTGCCTACCCTGAAGACTTAAATTAACAGCATTAAAGTGCATTGTTAGATCACAGAGAAAATGGAGCATAGTGAGCCACTTTACATCACTCAGTTCTGGGTAAGACTGTCCACGAGTGATTAAGAATTTCTCAATTTCAGGAACTAAAGCAACAAACCTCTCAAGCACTTTCCCCCTGCTTAGCCATCTTACTTCAGTATGAAGCAAGAGATCGCCATATTGGGCATCTATGTCTTGAAGCAAGGCTTTGAACAACCTGTGATTGAGGGCTTTGGCACGTATAAAATTTACTATCTTTACTACAAGCTTCATAACATCATTAAGTTCCCCTTGTTTGGCCTTTGCACACAGTGCTTCCTGATGTATGATGCAGTGGTAATCTATGAACTGATACGACACATACTTCTTCCTTAGCAAAGCAACAAAGCCTTTTTCACGGCCTACCATTGATGGTGCCCCATCAGTGGTCACACTTACAAGATTTTTCAATGTAATTTGATGATCTTCAAAGAAATTACAGATCATATTCATAACATCTTCCCCTCTTGTCTGGCCATGCATTGGCAGAAGACACAAAAGCTCTTCTTTTGGTATTATGGACCCTTCCAGGTATCTCACCCAAACTAACAATTGTGACACATCACCTACATCCGTAGATTCATCAACTGCAATACTGTAAAATGGGGACTCCTTTACAGCCTTAATCAATTGCTCCTTAACATTGGTTGCCATTGCCTCAATTCTGCGAGCGCATGTGGAATCAGACAACTGCAATGCACCAATTTCCTTTAAAATGTCAGCTTGGTTTTGGTAGTTTGCAAATAAGGTTTCAGCTGCAGAAAGGAAACATTGCTTAACTAGTTCAGCATCTGAAAATGGCTTCTTATGTTTTGCAAGCAAGTAACATATTTTGAAAGATGCCTCTGTCACTGCCTCTGATTCTTTCTGGTGACGAACAAGGGCATTTTGCTGGGACTCTAGCGACCTTTTCAAAGAAACCACTTTTGCTGAACGAAGTGCTGACTTCAGAGGGAACCTTTCTACATGTCCCTCATGCGCTTTTGTATAATGGCGCTCAAGATTATATTTCTTCAGAGAATTTACTGTGCTTTTACAAATTAGGCAAGTAGCTTTTTTTTTTGGCCCCTCAATAAAAAAGTACTCTTCTTCCCATGAGTCCTGAAATGCTCTATGTTCACTGTCTATTGCTCGTTTGCATGACTTGCTGGTTGTCGAGTTGCCTGCCATTCTCTGTGGGGAAAAGAATTATGTCATTTTCAGGACCAAAAACATGAACAGACGCAGGGAAGCAAGCTTCGGGTGAATAAAAACAGATGCAATTGCTTAGAGATCACTTTAGTTTGCTTATTAATGGTACCAACCAACTCATTTTGTGACCATAGTCTTCAGGTTTGACAGAGAGTTAAAGCTTGAAAATGTCACCCTCACTTTCTGATGCACAAAGGCATAGTGCGTTGGCTAGTAGTGGCTTATAGTATTGAATATGCAACATCAGTGGGTGTCTGGGAACCCAGAGAGATCTGCTGGTAATAACAGAGCTGATGAAATGCATCTATCCTCCCTTCACCTCATGCACTAAGGTTGAATGGCCTAATAAACACAGGATTACACAAGAAGAGAATTATTCTAAAAAAAAGTTCCTCGCAACACATTTTATCCCCAAACACATTGTGGTAGATTGGCCCAAAGACATGGTGCTGTGAAGACCTAACAAACCATTTGAAAAGCCAGAAAGCTATTTTGAAAGTTTCCCAGTAGCATTCCGTGCTTGGGCCTTGTCTTGCAAAAAGGATGTCACAAAAGCACACTTTTCACTGGAGGGAGCTTTTCTATCCTTGCAGCAATCTCCCACCCAAAAAACTGATTTTTCAAGGACCAAAAACATATTTTTACAAGCAAACGTTTCAATTTTTATTGGCACATCCCAGCCTTTGACCGCCTATCCCCCAAAAAATGATGGTTCAATGGGCCAGTGATGCTATTAGTAGTAGGCTCTGGGCTAAAGATCTGGCGATAGCCCGAATGGAAAATGCAATCTGCACGGCTGTGATAATCACTGCACAGCACCACACACAAATGGGAGCAATTTAAAATGCTTTTGAACTTTCAAATCCTCCTCGCTGATACACAGACAAGATATTTTGGAAATCTTGCAAATGCCTCTGCCATGGCCAGGGGATTGCCAGTGGTGTTTTAAGATTTTGGCAGAGCCTTTTCAGGCAGCCTTCAGTACCCTCATGCCCCCAGCACATGAAATTGTTAACAAGCATGATATGATTTATGGAGCTTCTGCACCCCCCCGCCCCCCATTCAAGACACAAGTGTCCTTGGTAATAGCCTGAATGGAAAACTGCCCTCTAAGCTGCAGCTGCACGCAAACTCAATCACTGTGAGTTTGCATGCCAAAATGAGGGGGGCTGGTCTTTTCTTTCTCCAGGGCTGGTTTGAAGTCCCAGTCCGGACCTGCTGGGGTTTTGCCCACTGCACCACCCAACAAACGCTTTGCAAAGGTGCTTCTATTTCTTTATCTTTCGAAAGAACAGAGGCAAATGGCAACATTCAGGATTTCTTATTCAGTCACATATTTTTAACGGGAAGAACTTGGGGAATTAGCCCGTGCCTTAAGCCTGTTTTATGCATAGTAAAAAAACAAAACCTGCATACCAGTCAAGTGTAGATTAAAGGAAAGTGGTGAACAAATGTTTTGCAATAAAGAAATTGACCAGGCGTTCTGGTTTTGCCGGGACAGTCCCGGTTTTTCTCCCTCTGTTCCCGTGTCCCCGAAAGGTTTGCTGAAAAAAATAAATGTCCCGGTTTGCGAATCATGTCCTGGTTTTTTAAAAAATATTGAAATTGTGAGCATGCACACAGTGGCATCACTCACTTTGGGGTGTTAGACTAGGACCCGTCCTAACGCAGATGAAATACGTAAGAGGCACAAAACTCCTTTTTGAATCAGCCCCTTTGTGTCTAATTAATTTACAGACAGTTTGATATGAAGTAGACCTGCTTCCAATAGTGCTGCCAAGGTAGTCATGGGCGGGTCTCTCCTCAGGTCTGGCTTAAAGAGCAGGCTTGGATCTTAGGCACGGAAACCACAGGAGTCTCAGAATCAGAGCCCTTCGTTTCCGGTGCCATACATTAAAGAAAACACGTTTTCAAACTTTACATTCGTTAATTTTTTTTTTCTCCACATGTGCAAAGTTGGGATTTGAACCGATGTTGTTTTGGATGAAAGCAGTGGGGTTTTACCCACTGCGCTATCTGACAGACGCTTTTGAAAGGTGCTACAGTTTCTTTTATCTGGGAGGTAAATGGCTTGCTCTTCGTTTCCATACTGTATCTTTAAAGGGAAAACTTAAAGAATCAGTCAGTGCTTTGTTTGAGTACATTTTATGCATGGTACAGAAACAGTATTCTGCATTCAAATGAAAATATATGAATTAATAAAAACAGAAATAAAATCCAGGGCGCATCTGAAAACGCCACACTTAGGGGAAGTGTGTTAGCTGTGGGAATTAGGATGCTGTTCTCCCAGGGCTGCTAACACATATGCAGATCGAGTGCACTTGATCTGCATATGTGTAGGGGGCGCAGCACCCCTCACGCAGCTCTCCCTGGGCTGCAGGCCCAAGTTTCAATCTCCTCTGGCTGGCAGCTGTAGGATTCACTATCAATGAATCAATTAACAATAGGTCTCTCCTTTTAAGCTCTGACTCTGGCAGTACTGGCCTCATTGTCTCACAGCTCTGTCACCAGGGAGGGTTCCAAGCTTCACAGCTGGGCTGCAATCATCCACCCTATTACAGTATTTAGCATTTCCATTGTAAAGTTCCTGTGCACTTGAGAGCCTTAAAGTGACTTTCATCACCAGTCATGGTGTTGCACCTGATCAAAATGTTGAGAGCCTGGGGCGCTATGTGACCAAAGACCAGCCATGAGTGCTGGTCTCCCTCCCTCTGTGTGTCTCTCTCTGTGACTGTAAAATCACAGCGCTGCAAGCTTTCGCTTTAACAGCAAAATAGATGCCTGCCTGGGCCCCATTTTTTTTCTCCCCAGGCTTGGGCTTGTCAAAAGACTGAGATTGTCAAGCCCAGCTCCAGGCTTGGCCTGAGCTTGGCTTGACCCAAAATTTCCAGACTTGCACATGCCTATGCCGAGTTGTATAAGTGAAGTCCCCTTCCTCAAACTGCTAATACCAAAAGCATGTTACCCAGTACATGTAATCCCATGTGTATAGATTTCAAACCCCCTTGAGAGCGCCAGTTTGCTTTGTCAAGAAAATTGTGAAAGCACATTGAGTGAGAGTTTGTTCTAAATGTCAGAAAACATGGGCTTTGGGGTCATGTGAATTTGGTGGCTTAGATGCACGGACATTTCATAATAAAAATGATTTTGCTGAAGCCTTTTTATTCAGTCTCCAAGTTCCCCATTGTTCCCACCCTATCCCCACACATGCAATTGTTTACAATCGTGATTAAGTTGTGGCTGCAGCCCTCCTTCCCCCGTTCAAGAAACGAGTGTACTAGTTGGCAATAAAATGGCCCCAAATTGAAACGTGCTCTGCCCAACTGTAATCTTAGAAAGCGCTGCATGCAAATGAAAGCAATTTAAAGCACTTTGAACTTTTATTTCCTACGCTCAGAGGAAATGCAGTTTTAAAAATCTTGCAATGGCAAACCGATTGCATGTTCCAACCTAGCTAATATCAAACACAATCTGAAATTAGGAGTTTGTGCTCCCCTCCCCCACCTCCCTCTCATCAAAGCTGCCCTTTATATTCCTCTTACCTTGTCCGAAGCACGGAGCACTGAACACCCCTGTTTGGCTGGATCCAGGAGCCTACGCAAGGGTTAATTCCAGGCGAGCACTGGAAACACAGCCGAGGTCACGAGGTCGACTGGGAGAGCGGGGCTGGCAGAGCGGAGCTGGCGGTGAACTGTCTTGTCTTCAGGATTCCCCGAGCTGGGAAAGTGAGCGGGTTAGGGCTGGGGCAGATGCTCGCCTTTGAGAAGAAAATGAATCAAATGAAAGGGCCCAAATGTAGGTCGCAGCAAAGGACTGTGTCTCCGGGGACTTCTTTGTTAGTAATTAAAGGTACAGATAAATGGCGCGATCAGCCCATGGTCACTTGCTCCTTGGTCAGTTGCTCCTCCCACTTCAATATGATTGGCTGTCAAGTTCAATCATTCTGAAGTGGGTGGAGGTTTCACCAGGCCTTTCGCTCTGCTTTGTCTGATAGCCGGTCTGATAGCACAACGAGTTGAGCACTCGTTCTGAGATCTGAGATCGCAGGTTCAAATCCCGGCCAGAGGTGCAAACGGGAAAAAAGACAGATTAAGACTTTTATTGCTGAAATTACCTGGGTGGCGTGGTGGGCCGCAAAAAAAAGGTCGGCGGGCCGCAATTGGCCCGCGGGCCGTACTCTGAGTACCCCTGGTCTATATGATCCCCCGGGGGAGGAGGCAACATTTTTGGATGAATTGCAAACAGCACTGGAAGAGCTGGTACCGCAGGAACATAGACTGGTGGTCTGTAGGGACTTTAACATCCATTATAACAACTCTGATGACCTGCATGCCCAACGCCTCCACTCCATTCTGAACAACTTGGCCTTCGTCAACCACTTTGAAGGTTCGACGCATCGTTTGGGCAATCAACTTGAACTGATTGTCCAGAGAAACGTCCTCCTCATGCACGCAAGGACATGTGATCTCCCGTGGGCAGATCACAAACTCTTGAAAGCCTATATAGGGGACTGGGGCATCGCGTCCAACGCACCGCATAAGAATCCATCAGCAAGAAAGATCTGTTAGGAGTTATAAATTCTTCACTCCAGACAAGTTCTCCCAGTTTTGGATATCACTGTCCAATCCCAACCTGAGGCTGACAGAACAAGACACCATCTTTCATACTAAACTACTTTTGGCTTGCAACCACCTCTGCCCTCTACTCACAGTGCGGAAGAAAACAACACTGCAACCAGCTAACAGATGGTTCACCAGTGATATCAGGGCACTGAGGACCAAAGGAAGAGCTTTGGAACGCCGATGGCGTAAACATCATCAACGCTCTGACGCTCTGACCTCAGAAACACCAAAGGCGATATAAACAATCTATCCTTACAGCCAAGAAAAATTTTGTGCAACGTCGAATACGTAGCTCTGAGAACTCTTTGAAAACGCTGTTTGATTTTTCACGCTCATTGATGGCACCAATTAAAGGCCCAAATAATCAACCACAGGCTCTGACAAATCCATCGGCTCTATGTGACGATCTATTCAGTTTTTTTCATTCCAATATTCTAAATCTCAGGAAAGAATTAACACCTCCCGAACCTGATACATTGACGGCAATTGAGAATTCATCCACGCCCATTCCTGGTTACAATGGGCCCTCACTGTCTGTATTTCACCCAATTACATTGGATGAAACACAAGCCATCATTCGGAAATTGGGCACCTCCTCATCCCCTTTGGACCCAATTCCCACCAGCACAACAAAACCATTGTCGAAGATATCCTTCCAGATATCATGACCATGATAAATATGAGTTTATCAACAGGTGAAGTGCCATTGTCATGGAAAAAAGGCGTCATCACCCCTCTCCTCAAGAAGGCTGAGTCAGATCCAACCGTCTTGAACAACTGTAGACCAGTTACT
>JAWWMH010000047.1:0-11159 GCA_035049765.1 Desmognathus lycos | reverse complement strand
AAAGGCACAGCTTAGTTACCATGTCATATAGACAGAGCCTCAAAAGATACACTGTCCCTTTAAGAAATAAGCAATGACCTCATGCGCATGCGCGTGCGTCAATCGTTCTATCGGCTTCTCCCTGAGCCAGAGCGCTCTTCCCATGTCCCCCCCAATCTACTAACACTGGTGGGGGGGAGGGGCGGCGGCCACACCGACAAACCCAATCCGATGTCGGTGCCGAGATATCACCACAAAACGGAGCCGCCGCCGCCGCATGCGGCGAAAAACAACACTCCGAAGCGTAACAGACACACACCAGACCACGCGGCGACCGCATAGGCACAGCGCCGGTGTCAGAGGCAACCGCGCACCGAACGAACACAAGCAGCGCGTGACACCCGCGCACCATACGGCGCCTACACAGGCAACAGAGACGCCGTCTATCAAGAAATTATCTCCCCGAAGAGAGACTACCACAATATCAACAGGAGGTCACCCACAACCTCCGGAGGCCCAGCACTCCACAGCAGCCCCACACCAGGTAAATCCATTCAGTATTAACCCTTAATGATAAACAAAAAAAAAACTTAGCTGTTGGCAGCAGGAAGAAAGAGGAGGAGGATGCCAAAGGGGACTGCTTATATACATTATGGGACATACTACCTTGTTGGTTCAAGTTTGTGTGACTACCAATACTAAGGTTTTTTGGGTATTGTAGTCTTCTTTTGTTCTTCCTGCTGTTGGCAAATAAAAGAAAGTTATGCATAATACTCGCCTCCGTGCTTTCTATAATAAAATTGTAATTTAATACAAAATTATTATTTTATGGCAAGAGCACGGAGGCTCTTATTATGCATCTTTAAAGATTCTGTAGCACAGAATTAAACACATGTTCAACATCTCTAAAATAAAATGTTCTAAACGTAGAAACATTAGACCAATTTGCACAAGCCAGAATATCGTCTAATTTAGCACCCAAAGCAAACTGTTTAGAAGCCACTGCTCCTCTTACAGAATGAGCCCCAAACATATTCATGTCAATACCAGCCAATTGAAGAATCCATCTAATCCACCTAGCCAAGGTAGGAGGCCCAACCTTTCTATGTGGGGCTACGTATGATAGAAATAAACTATCCGAATCTCTAAAGCTGGCTGTTCTTCTTTCATACTCTTTCAAACATTGAACCACACACAAATTTGGATTATCTCTAAATTCTGGATACCAAATAGAATTGATACCCGTTTTAGTTCTTTTGGAAACAAAAAATATTACCCCATCCGGTGTGAATCTTTTTTGCGACAAGTTCAAAGCGTTGATATCTGACACTCTTTTACATGCTACTAGACATAAAAGAAGTGCTAATTTAGCTGATAATTCCTTCAAGGAGAGTTTATCATTCGTTTGCCATGTCCCTAACAGTTGTAAGACATCATTAACATCCCAGAAAGAATTGTATTTAGGTTTAGGCGGGGTAGCCAATCTTATCCCTCTCATTAATCTACAGATCAAAGGGTGTTCGCCCAACGGGTGACCTGCTATAAAAGCATGTCCAGCGGAAATAGCTGATCTAGCGACATTGATTGTCCGATAAGACAACCCCATTGATGCTTTATGCGCTAAATAATTAACGACAGAAATTACATTTGAATGAAAGGGATCCAAACGTCGTTCCAAACACCAGCCATGCCATGCATTCCAGGCTGCATTATAAACCCTCTTGGTACTAGGGGCCCAAGAGTTATCGATGAACTTGATAGCCTCCTCTGAAATTCCGTGTTTTCCCCAAGAACTCCTGAAACCCTCCATACCATCAATTGGAGATTGTTCTCCAGAATTAATGGATGAATCTTCCGATCTGGATTCATTAGAATATTCGGATAAGACTGAAGCAGAATCGGAAAATCCGTAGAAAGTTCCAGAAGAGCTGGATACCACGGTTGACTTTTCCAAAAGGGTGTTACTAATATTACTCGTGCTTGGTTGCGGCGAATGTAAGCCAACGTCCTCTGAATCATAATGAAGGGAGGAAAAGCATATTGGAGCTCGCTCCCCCAATCTTGTAGGAACGCGTCTGTCGCTGCTGCATCCGGGTCTGGATGCCAACTGAAAAATCGTGTCAACTGAGTGTTGATCCTGGACGCAAAAAGATCTGTCTTTAACGGTCCCCACCTGTTCTGAATCATTACAAAAATTTGAGGGTCTAGCTTCCAATCGCTTGTATCTTTGTGGTAACGTGACCACCAGTCTGCGGTCACATTCTGTACCCCTGGAAGAAACTGGGTCTTTATCGCTATCTGATGTTGCAGGCAATACTCCCAGAAGTCTTTGGCTAGCTCCGCCAACAACTGAGATCTCGTTCCGCCCAGTCTTGCAATGTATCTGAGAGCTGATACATTGTCCATCCTTAGTAAAATGCAGCAATTGACCCTGTCCTTTGACAGTGCCTTGACTGCAAAGGAACCCGCTAGGAGTTCTAAGCAATTTATATGAAGGGAGGACTCCAATTTTGACCAAGAGCCACCTGTGGAAATGTGCCCGCAACGAGCTCCCCAACCTGACAGACTGGCATCTGATTCTATAATCAGGTCCGGGGATGACCCGAAAATTGCTCTCCCGTTCCATGCTTTCACATGCTGTAACCACCAGTTTAGTTCTACTACTGAATCTTGATCCAATTGAATTTGCGTATCGTATGACAGACCTAGACGGAGACATCTGGTCTTTAATCTCTGAAGGGCCCTGTAATGTAGAGGGCCCGGAAAAATTGCCTGAATCGAAGAGGATAGCAGACCTATAATTCTCGCTAACTGGCGAAGAGAAATTGACTGAATGCCTAACGACCTTCGAATCTCTTTTTGAATCTTTGATAGTTTCTCCAGAGGCAATCTCAACATGGCTGTGTTTGCCTCTATTGTGAACCCCAGAAATTCTATAGATTGAGTTGGAGTCGTCTGAGACTTGTCCACATTCACTAAGAAACCCAGAGATTGGAGTAGTTGAATCGACCAACCGACATGTTTTATTAACGTCTCCCATTTCTGGGACATTATTAAAATGTCGTCTATGTAAATAATCAACCTTACTCCCCTCTCTCTCAAGTGACCTACCACTGGTCTCAACAATTTTGTGAAAGTCCAAGGAGCGGACGATAGGCCGAAGGGCATGCAAGTGAACTGCCAAATCTTTTTGTTCCAGACAAATTGAAGATACTTTTGATGCTCCGCAGCTATCGGAATCATCAAATAAGCATCCTTGAGATCTAATCTTACTAACCAATCCCTTTTTTGTAGGATGTCCTGCAAGAGATAAATCCCTTAAGAGTCTTAGACATGCGCACTCGCTCACAGAGTGTGTGAGCGAGCGGACTACGCGCGGTCTCGAGACCACACAAGAAACGATGGCCTGGTGGCCTGGTGGCCTGGTGGCCTGGTGGCCTGGTGGGGGGGGGGTGGAGAGATTTCTCCCGTCCGCACGGGTTCCCCGCCCGACCAGCCCCGCGAAGGGGCGGAGGGACTGGAAACACTCGCAAGCGAGCCGCTTGCAACACGGGGGGGTCGGGAGAACTCTCCCGCCCGCACGGGTTCCCCGCGGCCAACAACAAGAACCTCCCGATGGAGGGAGGGGCGACACGGTCTCGGTTTGGCCCGCAACCCGACCAGCCCCGCGAAGGGGCGGAGGGATTAGAAACACTCGCACAGCGAGTCGCTTGCAACGCGCACCCCGCACCGCTGCGGGTGCGGCGACGACACGCGCCTCGAGTGCGTAGAGCACCCACAGCGCGTGACAACAACAACAACCCTGAAGGCCTGCACCCCCAGAGAACAAAATGAAGGTTCACCAACCAACTCCAGGAAAAAACCTCTACACTGGACCAGCAGTCCACAGTCACCACTCACGAACAGTAAGTAAATAGTTTTTCTTCACCACCAATAATGTAATTTTTAAAAGTACTTATCTGTATGGCAACAGCAGGAAGAAAGAGGAAGGACGTTGGTGTTGAGCCCTTATATAGGTTCAGGACTTGATGGTTTAAGTTGGCTAGACAAACTACACCAGGATTGTGGGTATTGTAGTTTTGTCTACGTTATATGTTCCTGCTGTGTGGCAATAAAAGAAAGTTTATGCATAATACTCGCCTCCGTGCTTTCTTTAATAAAATTGTAATTTAATACAAAATTATTATTTTATGACAAGAGCACGGAGGCTCTTATTATGCAACTTTAAAGATTCTGTAACACAGAATTAAATACATGTTCAACATCTCTAAAATAAAATGTTCTAAACGTAGAAACATTAGACCAATTTGCACAAGACAGAATATCGTCTAATTTAGCACCCAAAACAAACTGTTTAGAAGCCACTGCTCCCCTTATAGAATGAGCACCAAACATATTCATGTCAATACCAGCCAATTGAAGAATCCATCTAATCCACCTAGCCAAGGTAGGAGGCCCAACCTTTCTATGTGGGGCTACGTATGATAGAAATAAACTATCCGAATCTCTAAAGCTGGCTGTTCTTCTTTCATACTCTTTCAAACATTGAACCACACACAAATTTGGATTATCTCTAAATTCTGGATACCAAATAGAATTGATACCCGTTTTAGTTCTTTTGGAAACAAAAAATATTACCCCATCCGGTGTGAATCTTTTTTGCGACAAGTTCAAAGCGTTGATATCTGACACTCTTTTACATGCTACTAGACATAAAAGAAGTGCTAATTTAGCTGATAATTCCTTCAAGGAGAGTTTATCATTCGTTTGCCATGTCCCTAACAGTTGTAAGACATCATTAACATCCCAGAAAGAATTGTATTTAGGTTTAGGCGGGGTAGCCAATCTTATCCCTCTCATTAATCTACAGATCAAAGGGTGTTCGCCCAACGGGTGACCTGCTATAAAAGCATGTCCAGCGGAAATAGCTGATCTAGCGACATTGATTGTCCGATAAGACAACCCCATTGATGCTTTATGCGCTAAATAATTAACGACAGAAATTACATTTGAATGAAAGGGATCCAAACGTCGTTCCAAACACCAGCCATGCCATGCATTCCAGGCTGCATTATAAACCCTCTTGGTACTAGGGGCCCAAGAGTTATCGATGAACTTGATAGCCTCCTCTGAAATTCCGTGTTTTCCCCAAGAACTCCTGAAACCCTCCATACCATCAATTGGAGATTGTTCTCCAGAATTAATGGATGAATCTTCCGATCTGGATTCATTAGAATATTCGGATAAGACTGAAGCAGAATCGGAAAATCCGTAGAAAGTTCCAGAAGAGCTGGATACCACGGTTGACTTTTCCAAAAGGGTGTTACTAATATTACTCGTGCTTGGTTGCGGCGAATGTAAGCCAACGTCCTCTGAATCATAATGAAGGGAGGAAAAGCATATTGGAGCTCGCTCCCCCAATCTTGTAGGAACGCGTCTGTCGCTGCTGCATCCGGGTCTGGATGCCAACTGAAAAATCGTGTCAACTGAGTGTTGATCCTGGACGCAAAAAGATCTGTCTTTAACGGTCCCCACCTGTTCTGAATCATTACAAAAATTTGAGGGTCTAGCTTCCAATCGCTTGTATCTTTGTGGTAACGTGACCACCAGTCTGCGGTCACATTCTGTACCCCTGGAAGAAACTGGGTCTTTATCGCTATCTGATGTTGCAGGCAATACTCCCAGAAGTCTTTGGCTAGCTCCGCCAACAACTGAGATCTCGTTCCGCCCAGTCTTGCAATGTATCTGAGAGCTGATACATTGTCCATCCTTAGTAAAATGCAGCAATTGACCCTGTCCTTTGACAGTGCCTTGACTGCAAAGGAACCCGCTAGGAGTTCTAAGCAATTTATATGAAGGGAGGACTCCAATTTTGACCAAGAGCCACCTGTGGAAATGTGCCCGCAACGAGCTCCCCAACCTGACAGACTGGCATCTGATTCTATAATCAGGTCCGGGGATGACCCGAAAATTGCTCTCCCGTTCCATGCTTTCACATGCTGTAACCACCAGTTTAGTTCTACTACTGAATCTTGATCCAATTGAATTTGCGTATCGTATGACAGACCTAGACGGAGACATCTGGTCTTTAATCTCTGAAGGGCCCTGTAATGTAGAGGGCCCGGAAAAATTGCCTGAATCGAAGAGGATAGCAGACCTATAATTCTCGCTAACTGGCGAAGAGAAATTGACTGAATGCCTAACGACCTTCGAATCTCTTTTTGAATCTTTGATAGTTTCTCCAGAGGCAATCTCAACATGGCTGTGTTTGCCTCTATTGTGAACCCCAGAAATTCTATAGATTGAGTTGGAGTCGTCTGAGACTTGTCCACATTCACTAAGAAACCCAGAGATTGGAGTAGTTGAATCGACCAACCGACATGTTTTATTAACGTCTCCCATTTCTGGGACATTATTAAAATGTCGTCTATGTAAATAATCAACCTTACTCCCCTCTCTCTCAAGTGACCTACCACTGGTCTCAACAATTTTGTGAAAGTCCAAGGAGCGGACGATAGGCCGAAGGGCATGCAAGTGAACTGCCAAATCTTTTTGTTCCAGACAAATTGAAGATACTTTTGATGCTCCGCAGCTATCGGAATCATCAAATAAGCATCCTTGAGATCTAATCTTACTAACCAATCCCCTTTTTGTAGGATGTCCTGCAAGAGATAAATCCCTTCCATCTTGAAGTGGCGATATACAATGTATGAATTGAGTTCTTTCAGATTTATTATAGGTCTCGTTTTCAGTTTGTTTTTCACCACAAAAATATTGCTCACAAACCCCAGCCTCTGATCGGGCGCTATCACAATGGCTCCCTTCTCCTGAAGCACTGACAATTCTAGTTGAACTATCTCTGCGTCGAGACCCGAGAACTGAAGGGGTCTTGGTATATGAATTTGGGCTGAAGGGATCTGCACAAATTCTATCAACATTCCCTTGCAGGTCTGCAACACCCAAGGATCTTTTGTAATTCCAAACCAATGCTGAGTGAAGTTTTTTAACCTGCCTGCAATGGGATTTTGACTTATTATTACACTCACCTGGTGTAGTATTGTTTCCTCGTGCCGCCTGTCTGCTTCCTCTATTCCTTGAACCTCTTGCTCTGGATGGGTAGAAGGGAGACTGATTATTGAACTGGGCGTAACTACCTTTGTTCTGCCCACGGGAACTTTGGAACTGTCCTCGGCTGGTCGAGCGTCCCCTGCCTCGACCAGCCCTGTTGAAAACCTTGTTGCTAAAAATGCGACTCATCGAAGACTTGGCCTTGTCTAAGGTCTGAAACGTCTGCACAAATTTCGACATTTCCTTGGCGAAATCATCACCGAATAGTAATCCATTAGCCGAAGGGCCTGGTTCTGACGAGGCCAAATCCCCCAGCTTCGGGTTTATTTTTAATATGACACTCTTCCTGCGCTCCGCAGATAGAGCGCAATTAGCATTTCCTAAAAAACAAATGCTGCGTTGAATCCACCCTGATAATATAAAAGGGTCAATAGAAGTGTTATTGGCTTTTGCCTCCTCAACAAGCTCAAAAATTTTTGCCAGTGGACCTAAGGTATCTAAAAGTTTGTCCTGACAACCACGCCAGGCTCTGTCAATACCTTTATTTATATTTTTACTGTAGATACTCGCAAAGGACAGTACTTTAGCATCAATGTCTGGCGTCTCTGCCGCCTTTGACGAGAATGAAGGACGAGGACACTCTGACTTCATTTTGCCTCTGATTTCTTTGGCCAGCGGATTTCTTATCCTCGCCTCAATGTATCTGGACACTTTTTGGGTTGGAAACCACTCAGAGGACCGAGGATGAGTGATGTTCTCTGGTATAAAAATATTCTCATCCTCTGAGTCCTCTGATCCTTTGTAAGCCTTATTCTTAGACTTATTATTCACATTATTATCAACCGCCACCTTCTTTTTCTTTTTTGGAACATCATCTGAATCAGTAGAGGTGGCGGTGTCATTTGAGGAGTCATCATCCTCCGGCAAGGTTCTCTTGCCTAATACTCCAGGTTTAATAACCTTAGTGCCTGTTTTCGTAACAAATGGGGTATCAAAATTCAAAATTCTATTAAAATTTGACTGCAATTCGTTTTTAAAAGCAGTATTTTGAGGTGTAATCTTTTCTGACACCACTTGGTGTTTAGTTTTTGCAGAAGCTTTTTTATGCTTCATCTGCTCCTCATTTATCACCACCTTTGATGATATTCCGTCCAATCTTTTGGACAATTTTTTGATGGACCTATTAATAGGTGCCACAACCTGTGACATTGACAATTGAATAGATGAGCCAAGAGCTTTATTAAACTGCTCTTCATAAAATTGTTCAGGCTCTACATTCTCCTCACCTAGATATGAATCGTCATTGTCATCTCTGGCATCCGAATACACCTCTTCCCCAAAACAGGCAGATTCTTCAGACTCTGAAAATGACATTGTCTGAATAGAAATGTCAAATACACCTCAGTATACACAGAAAAAATTAAAATATTCCAGAAAAAATGCTCACTAGTACACCACAGCACCAAAAACCAACTAACCCGATAGAGCTTCACAAGCCTAATGAGGCTTCAAGCCTGAGAGAACTCTGACAGAGCCTGTCAGAAGAACAACAAACCTTAAAGGTAAATTGTATCAGGTTATCCTATAATCCTAAAGAAAAAGGTGGAATACGCCTTTAAGAGTGCTCGCGCATGCGTATTGGCTCCCAACAGCCTAACACGAGTGCGCGCTCGAAGCGCGGTCTCGAGACCGTGAACGCCAAAACAACACCCCACCCGCACGGGGGGGGGGAGGGGGCGCGATGGCCTGGTCCCCGGACAATCACCGGCCCCCAGGGGAGGGGGAAAAGAGGAACCCGGCCACGCACGGACCCGCTTCAGAAGAAGAAGCGAATGCCCGACGTGCGCACACAGCCCACAGTGCCGCGGCTGCGACCACGCACCACACCGCATCGTTCGAAGGCTTGAGTCGGCCAACTCCCTGCACAGACCACCACGCTCGCACCAGAATGAGCGGAGAAGACTCCTCAAACTGGAAAAAAACGTTTCCACATATCTTCCACAAGCAAACTGTAAGTAATATCAAATTCCCTTCTTATCCTGTATATAAATTAATTCCCAATGAAAAATGAACTTATCTGATTGGCAACAGCAGGAAGAAAGAAGATGGACACTGGTGATGAGCCCTTATATGTAGGCTCAGAGACATAATGGTTTTAAAGTTTGGTTGACAAACAATACCAGGATTGTGGGTATTGTAGTTTGTCATTGTTATATGTTCCTGCTGTTTGGCAATAAAGAAAGTTTATGCATAATACTCGCCTCCGTGCTTTCTCTAATAAAATTGTAATTTACTACAAAATTATTATTCTCCTTGCATGCATTAGACAGAAGAATTGACTGAGCTGTGTGGAGGAAGATGCATGCTGTAATTGTGGTGAAGGCAAACCCCAAATACCTCTTCTAAAATGGGCGAGGCAGTAAACTGTTTTTACATCTATCAGTAATTTTACAAAGAAAACCAGAGGTTTTTCTGTTGGTACCACAACTCTTTATATAAAAGGACAAGAAGCCTAACCTGCAAATCCTTCACAAGAGGGCAAAATAGGAAGAGATGAATTTCAGTTCCAAATCCAGGCCACACAGGCAAAGACCATCTCTTTCCACAGGCATCGCATGTTTGGTATTGAATGTTACGTAGTCCATAAGGTGGAATCTGAATCTGGTTAAAAATGCTCTTGTTCTAACAGCGGGAGTAAGGCTGGCATGAATGATAAATAAGCTTTTACTGTTGGTTTTGTGAAGGCTAGATAGATAAGGTAGATAAGTCATTTATTAGGTGCTCATATACATGTAGTTTCAAGGCGCCCCAAAAGCCTCCACCACCCCTCACCTAAAATAACTCAATGAAGGAAAGATAAAAACAAGCGGAAAAAAAGAAGAAGCTTTATCTCGTGCTAATCATTACACTATGTTCAGAGACTTGCTTTTTAGGGTTAGCCTGTGTGTTGGTAACTGATATTGTTCTCTGTTTAGATTCTTTGGGCTTTGTAACCTCATTTACAGTGAGGCGGACTGCCCGCTTGTAGACCGCCAGCGGGTGGTTCGTCTTTGTCCACCTATGTCTATGTCCACCTACATAGGGACATCGGACATATGGTGGACATCGGACATATGGTGGAAAAGCCCTGCCCTAGGGTCAATAGTAAGGCTCTCTGGTGGCTTTCTCATCACTGCCATGCATGTGTGAAATAGAGGCAGACTTACTTATTATTTCTTGTGCATTCATTTAACAATTGCAATACTGTAGCACACAAACGCCTTACGGGGAGGGCTATATCTTACAGCTCCTTCACTAAATCTGTCCAACACCATCCTTTCTTTTTTTAGGCTCTCCCCACAGGTCCACAAGAGTGAACAGAAGTGCATGCAAAACATAGTATATTCTAACCATTCTCAGTGGGATCAGGCTGTCTGACTGATGTGGGGGTTGTCTTTTATCATTGTTTTTAGAGAGCATATATTAGACTGTTCAAGGGAGCACAATGAGAATCAGAGTATGATAACATTGATTGGTCAAAACTAAGTATGTAAGTTAAAGGATAAAACCCAAGAGAATAAAAAATGAGGCAATGCATTTGACAAGTTGAGCAGGAACAGAGCAAAATCGATGAAGTAGCAGAAGTAAATGCAGGAGACAATCCTGTACGGGGGGGGAAGTTAAAATAAGCAGTGCATAGTAATTGGTCAGCCAGGGAGAACTAAGCAGAACAGTATAGATACAAGAGGAGCAAGATGAGACTCAGTATAGAGTGGCAACAGCAGGAAAGGAACACACTGGAGAAAATGGTCAGCAGGTTGTGTATAAAGCTGACAGAGCAATGCCAAACAGAATGTAATCCAGTTCTGTAACCATGCAGAGACCCACCAACAATAGTAATGGAACTGTAGCAAAATTGCCCAAATAAATTGTTACTGTACAGATCTTTGTATTCTGGGTCTACAGTGTCCTTTCCCCCTCTATTCTTGAATGTACCTCCTGGTGCATGCACATACTTTTGGGTGACTTCTCCGCATTGGTAATTTAAAGTTTTATGGCAAAACAGGCCAAATTTTAGTTTATACATTAAGATAGTTTTGGCATCTTTTGCTTCACTCATTTTGGTTCTCTCA
>JAWWMH010000046.1:0-11237 GCA_035049765.1 Desmognathus lycos | reverse complement strand
TGCAGTTCGTTCGAGAGTCGATTGGCGACCACATCAAACATGGATGCACCCAAAGTCTGAAGCTTATGCCGAGGTTGGAAGAGTTTGTGCTCTAACCCGCCACAGGTGGCCCTAATGGCTGTGGCCGGGGTAAGGCGCTCCGTAAGGTAGGGCAGGGCAGCGCTAGCCCTACACTTGTGGACCTAGGTGACCACCTTGTGATTGAATCTGCTTGATCCGCAAAAGAGTTTGCTAGGACTTAGGTTTTTGTTGCGTAACTCCCGTTGATTTCAATAGGACTTATGCAGACGAATATAAGCGGCACGAAACTCCTTTGTGGACCAGGCCCACTGTCACAATTGATTGACAAGAGCACCCTCAAGAAACGTGGCTAACAGTCACCTTTTAGCTTTAGTCTGACTCTACTCTGGATGAAAATATTTGGGCTGCTCTGTTGAACGACAGAGGAAAAAGAAGACAAAATGATGACAGTAAACGGGGTAGATATATTTTGTTCACAAGCTCCTTGTGTCAAGAGGGAGGCAATCGTGTATGAAATCTATATGGAATCCAGACGAGCTCCAATATATACTGCCAAACCCTTGACAATGACCAAAACAGTGAAACAATATTGGCAAATATGGCAGACACTGTTTTAATAAGTTACATATTTCTGCATTCTGGAGAATAATATAGACTTATTGACAGTGTTGAATGTATCAAATAATTTAATTATTGTGTTTCTATCGTCTGTCGCAGCAACGGGTGCCAAAGGCTGACGTGCAACCTGACCATCAGGACCAAATAAATTCTGCCCCACGCACTTTGGAAGAGGTACTGATTCCTTTTTGAAAAATTCTAAATAATTACCATGTTCAAATGCTTTGCTTGTTCTATTTTGTTAAAACAGCACATTTTATATGCACAGGAAGAGCTTACAAGATTCTGGAAACCTCCTTTAGCAACACCTACTTTACTGTCTGCGGCACCACAATAATGGTGTTTGAGGGAGCTTATTTTCAACTGACTTCACTGCCAAAGGGGAAAAGGTGCAGGGGTTATCCAATAAGGCATGGCAAGGGGATTAGCTCTTTGATCTGTGCTGTAGTTTCTGTACTCATTACCTCTGCTTTTTCTAGAATTCATAATAAGTGGTTTGTGGCCATCAATGTCGCTACCTCTTTCATACGTTGTAAATTATTTTAAGTTTCTGTGTCTGACCCCCTTTTCATTTTCTGCTTTATTATTTATCATACAGCGCAAACTACTGCCTTTGATTAATTCAGGAGTGCTTGCCTGAGAGAAGCTGTGATTTTGCTTTTATCCCCGATGATTAACTTGAAGAGCTGTACATTTTCTCCAGGTTGTCTGATGTCTGTTCTGCTGTTGTATCTTTTTTTTGTTTTCTGCTTTATGATGCAATTTATGACTCTATAAAGCGAAAGCTATTACCTTTTTAACTGGAATGGCTTTGAGTTCAAGTTGTCTCTTTTACACTATTGCTTGGTGTGTAAATTGCTTCCATGTTTCCCATGTTTGAAAAAGAAGAATTGGCTACTTATGTTCAGAAAAAAGGATTTGCAGTCATATAGAGTAATTTATGTGTATTAAAAGATATGTCTTCCAGTGAGTTGAGTTTGTGTTTATCAGACAGGGTGAGAGTGCTTGTGGAGTTCATTTTATTGTATAATCTCAGTAACAGATTTGTTAAAGTTGGATTGAGTGAGTCATTCACATCATAAACTATATACTATATACTGATTGTGCTTCAATATTTTTTGTGTGTACAGGCACACCAATCGGTATGGATACCAAAAGGCACACCCTATGAGTTTTTTCTAGGTATCAGTCCTAGACTGTAGGACTGATGTAGGAACCAGAGGGATGAGAATAGGTATTTTTTTGTATCATTCAAGTTGCCGCACAAGTAGATTATTTTCAATTTACAAATCTAAGGTGATAAGCTCATCAAATGCCTTAGGACAGGAAACTCTTGCCAACTCATGTTTCATTTCTTCTTACAAACCCCAATGAAAAAGAGCTTACTGGACAATCTCAGTCCATCTTACTTCTGCAGCTAGTGCTTAACAATGCAGAGTATATTTCATTGCATCTAGTAACGAGAAGCACAAGGTTTATGTGCAAGCACGAAAAGACTCAATAAATAAGTCTTGACCTAAGTGGTTGCAATGGAATGTTCCCAGTTCTGTTCTTGCTTATGTATAATTGTCCCTTTCTTCTCTCCCCTGGTGTTCTTTCCGGTTTCATCTTTTATTTTATTTTACGTCATGTTCGTTTTTGTTGTGTGCTGATACTGACTAGCAAATATTGTTTTCATAAATACAGTTAAGAAGCATTACTGTATCAATTGTATCTAGATTTACGTTTTAAAAAAAACTGTACAAATGTATTACAAGGTTGGAGCAAAGGTTCAAAACTAAATGCCTTTTCAAATTGCATAAGAAACAGCGCCAGAATAGGATTGTTTCTAGTTGATGAATTCCTTTCAAAAAAGTACCGATTCTCAATCTTTTCTATGTTCAATGCATAGAGCACATTCTGGGCAAGTTTCAGGAGAAAGTTGTGACGGAAGGAGGGGCTGTGGTAGCGAACCAGCCCACTTCGCACAACCCCCTGACGATTTCGGCTCCTGTAGCCTGCGCACAGCACTACCAGGACCTTAGTCTCAGTGGTATATTCTTTAGGGGATCGGTTGCTCTTAACGTGGACTAACACCAAACGTGCACACAATGAATACGATCAACTCAGGGGCTCTTCCAAAACACTTAGCAGTTTATTTAGCTCTCTCAAAAATGGTACACAGAGCAGAAGTGGTTACTTGGCCTGGCAGCACCCAAATTCCAGGTGGGCCGGCTACAGCACAGTTCCAAAAATACAGGCAAATAATTATGTACTTCAAGAGATTCGGTTCTCCCAACAATCACTAGTTTAAGGTCACAGTCAATTACAAGGCTTAGATCCACAGACCGTGCACAGGGACTCACCAATTCCAACAGCTCAGGTAGAATTTGGTAACCAGACTCTGGCACAGCACTGCACGCCTCAGGGTGAGCTGTTGCGGCTCACACGCAGGACACTCGACCAAGTTCCAGTCAGTGCCCCTTCGTTCCTCTGCAGGGGCCACACAGCAGTGTGCCACTCAGAGTGCTTCCAGCCAGCCGGCCATGTAAGGATCAATGGATCGCAGAAAGACAGACCAAGTTCCAGCCTGTCAATCGAATCAGCAAAGAACAAAGTGCGCCAATTTCCAGTCACTTTTAATGGCCCCCAGCAGTGGCAGGAAACCACAGGTGCGGTGGCCCATTGGGTTCCCACATCCAAGGGGGGTTCCACCCTAGGATGGTAGAGCCCAAGGGACACGGGGACTTCCAGACGCGCAGTCTGCTGCGGGCCTGAGAAATGGGAGGTCCCAGGATGTGCAATAGACACCCGGGAGCTCTCACACAAAGGTGCTCCTAACACCTCATTGACCGCGAGGACAATGGACGCTGGGAGTAGGCTCCATTCACAGCACCACAGGGTGTTGGGAGGGGAGCCCTTCCTGGACAAAGGGCTGGCATCTACGGAAACCCCCCTAACCATTCCTTCAGCAAGGTGCCAGTTTTCACCGTGCTGAAGTGACAAGGACTTTGCGCGCCAAACTTCCCCCACTGGAAGAATGGCTATCACTGGGCAGAACAGCTGTTTTGCCCAGCAACAGGGCAAACCCTACTGCTATATGGTATGCTGAAACGAGGGCCGAAAGGTGCAAACAATGTAAATGAGTCATCAAACTGTTGTTCGCCACCCAAGCATTTGAGAATGAAAGAACAAAAAAGGTGTCATGTGAGGCCCTTTACTTATGCTTTTGGCCCCACATGGCATCTTTTTTTGTTGTTTCAGTCTCTATGGCAATTATATTTCACGGGTTTCTTTATGTTATTTGTCAGCAACTTATCGGGTGTTTTTAACCAAACGTTTTTTCATTGAATATAAATATATATATTGGATCCTTCACTAAGTCATTTCACTTGCAGATGATATATACACATAAGTACTTGATTTTACACCTTGACCAAATATGCTTTGTGATCTTGTAAAACAGGACAGTAAATAGACTTTAAAGGAAAACGTTAATATGGAACAGCAATAGTGGAGAACCTGGTCATATTTTTCAACATAAAACATTTTCTCATCAATTTCAGGTTCCCCAAAGAACATCATGGAGGAACCTCTTCCAATGTTGCAAGTGGTGCTGGCCCTGCTGCCGCTCAAGCAGGGTCAGCCCAAGTGGGGCAGGCTGATTTGGTGAGTGGGTAGCTAATCTTTTAGTAGATGATTGGATGAATGAGCACATGAGTGCTTGTGTGTGTACCTGAGTTTGCAAATCAGTGAGTGAGGGAATACACAAGTGACAGGATCTAAATGAAGTGTTAGAAATTAAGATGTTTATGAAAGTAGACCACTGGTCTACTTGAGCTTATTTTTCTACAGCCTGTATCGAGATTAAGGAGCCAGCAATGTTATGGTCCTAGCCTTGTCACCTTCTCTACACTTGCAGCCATACGCTGCACACCCCTATCTGCTCTCTTCTCAGTGTCAGATGCACACCTGTTCACTGCACTCCAAAGCCACAATTTCATAAAATTCTCAGCCATGTTGCTATAAACACTTAATCTGCACCTGCTTATCTGTGCTGCCCTACACTTCTACCTAGTTATGTTGTCCTGCACCTGGTCAGGTATGCTAACTGGTACCTTCCCTTCCAGTGGTGCTGATCTGCCCTTTCAGTGTACAACTGTTCTATTCTGAACTGAACTGCACACTTGTACAGGCCTCTATTTGTACCTACAGTATTCATTGAGTGTGCTTTACTACCCAGGCACAATAAGCATAACTGGTCTGCTCCTACCCAAGCTCCCTCACTAACTTGCACTAAACCATTCAGTTACGCTGGGCTGCATCTGTCAACAAGGTCCCACAAATCTGGGCCCAGTGCTGGTTGGCACACAGACAGGTCTATCTATACCTACCTGCTCAGCAAACATTTATGTTGCAAAAAAAGAACATCTCATGTGAAAAACCCAAACGAATCACCAATACAAAATTTTGTAGTGAAAAAATATACATAATATGTTTTATTATAGAAAAATAGTCATTAAAAAATTCACCTTAGTCATTCAATAATATCTTTCACGTCTCATTCATACAAAGCATACTATAATGAAATCTGGTCCACTTACATACAGTTTACATAAATACATGTATGTTGAGCCAAAAAACTGTATGCGCATTCAATACATTGTATCACAATAAATCAGAAAAAATCCCAAGTAATATAAAGTCCGACATGGCCTGGTTGTTTCGGTGCTCGGTTGAAATGTATTCTGCACTCTCATCAGGGACAATTCATTTTTGGATCATCTTTGGAGAAGATGTGTGTGGATACATGACATACTATTGAGGAAAAACAAAAGAAACCATATAATAGATATAATGGCATTCATCAACATATTATAGTTTAACACAAAAACAAGAGGAACTGAGTTCATCTCTCAATATGTAGAAAGCACAAATTTTGTACTAATAGAGAACAATGTAATGGTGAAAACAATTAAACATGCAGCAACCAAACGCAGTCAACCAAAGTTACTAGAGAGCCAGCCAGAAATAAAAATACTTAATTATCATAAACCAACAAAAATAAACAGAACAACGGACCGTGGGTCCTATCGCGAGGATACAAAAACATGTGCAGGAAAGGCAATATGTCATAAACTTGTATTATTATCTGGTGGTAAGCAATCCTGGTTGCTAAAATTTGAAAAATGAGTTTAGAAGGAAATCTCACCCCAAATTACTTGAGATGTAATACATGGGAACACCTTATGGATATAAAGAAGGGCGTGGCACTAGGTGAGCGATCCTATTTAGGGTGGCAATAGATAGAGCAGCACTCAGGGGAGTAACACATTGAGATGAGCAATACACCTTTGTGTCAATAGTAAATACTATTTGGTATATGTGATACTAAATTATATTTTAGCTCACCTATATGGACCCCTTAGAATACATGATGAAGTATCTTGATTTCGCCTTTGTAAGGCGAATACTGTTCATGTGTAGCCGAAAAATAGGCACTCCTCAAAGATTTTGTACTGAATCTAAATGAAGACAAACCCAAGCTCACCTTAGGAAAATGAACATAACAAAAGCCAATGTGATTATGTTGAATTTACCGGAAACTGTATATAAAACTAGTAACAGACTTACTCAGTACTGAGACAGGCAAACTTCAAATGTAGAGGATTGGAATTCGAAAGGTCTGTCACTTATATGAAGTGAACTGTGAGATGGTGAATTTTGCCATCTAGAATCAAAGAAGGAGAGTCACATAAGAGACGCTTTGCAAACAGCACGTGTGTGGTGGAGTGGAGAAAACGGCATATTTGCACAAGTTATCAATACCTCAACTGCTGTTGCACACAACCCGCTGACGGCAGGCTCCTAGGAATGTGATGGGCTCCTAAGGGTACAAAGAAATAAATATGTAGTACCCTAGATAATTGGATGTGGATTCTGAGGCATAAAAAACAATATTACCAACATGGTTCAAAAGAATCAAATCCAAGTGGCATATAATGCTGCCAACGCAACAAACCGCTATATAGCGTGGGAAGATGCCAATACCGATAACGCTGCAAAGTTAACTACATCCTCCAAACGTTATGTAAGCCATAGTGGAAAACTAATAAAGAAGTTCACCCAAAATTATAGGTGCCGGTACGGGGTTCACAAAGAATGCATCAGAAATCTAATGATAAGGGGAAACCTAGCAGATGGAAAGCCTTACCCTAAATGCCCAAGCGTGCCGCATCGCCGTCAGAAAAACGTCTGCCACTCCCGAAGGTGTTGGTAAAAAGACGTGTGCCTCACGTTGTTTAAGAATCGTCGGCCGAGGCCGATCACGTGTGGCAATCAGATGGATCCGGTTGGGAGGATGTAGTTAGCAAGCGAAGTATATCACGTGTCACAATCTATTCCGTCTTATTGGATGGACAAGGTACCAAAGTAAATGGATGTTAATGACTAGAAATGAAAGTCAAAAACAAGCGCCATGTTGGAACGCCACATAAAGAGTGCCGGCACTAGGCATGCCGAGATGACGATAACCAGTATACACATAGGGTGCCGAATGTCTTGAAGGATGATCATAGAGACGGAGCATAACCGAAAGTTTGATTAAGACAACCTGTGCAGGGCAATCTGTGATCCTAGTTGTGTTAGAACATAGAGGGGAAACCTCTATGTAAAATGAAGAGGATCATAAAGCAAACAACCGCCAAATTGAAATGGGGTTGTAACAATGCTCAACCAATGTAGTAGCCACTTTTGACATTGCCAAAAGAAAAAGTTTTTAAACTTTTCTTAAACTGTAAAACATAATTACTATAAAGGAAGAGAAAAACACGAATAAGAAAATAATGTAGTACTCAGCTTTAGGAGATAACAACAAATGTGAAAACATCCATTTTTTTATGAAAAATAAAAAAAATAAAAAAATAAAGAGAAAACGTTTTTCAAAAAAGCCAAACAATATCTGCAATAACATTAAATGAAAAAATTAAAAAATTAAAAAGCATAGGCAACATCCACAATAACATTTAAAGTATAGTGGCGGGTGCCTAAGAATATAACTAGTAATGGTAATGAAAGTAATGAAAAATAACGTTGCAAAAAAATATTAGAAAGAGACATCCATATGAGCGGTATGTATACATGAAGAAAAAGCAAATATCCAATAATTATTGCTGTGGAGAGAATCCTTAGGTGTTCCAATTAAAGTCTTTGTTAAGACCCTCAGAGTAAGTACCCAAATGGTAGATCCAATGATGTTCTCTATTGGACAGTTTAGCAGACCTTTGGTTTACGTCTGGAGAAAAGATGACTTCTAGAATACACCATTTAAGACTATCCGATTCATGACCCATTGTGCAACAATGAGCAACGAGGGGAGCATCAGATTTACCTTTCCTTACTCTGCTCTTGTGTTCAATGAATAGGCCCTTGAAACTCCTCTCCGTTTTGCCCACATATAGAAGATTCCAGGCACATTTAACTACATACACGACCCAAGACGTGTTGCAGTTGGTGTGGTTTTTAAGTACCCACATCAGGTGTGGACTGGAGGATCTTTGAAATGATTGACTATTTAGCGATTGTCCACCTAATTATTACTTATTTCATATGGTATACATGGGGAGTTAAGGGAGAGTTAATGTGATAAGCAGTAACTAAAGCAAAACCCATTAAACTTCATAGGCCCTGATTACGAGTTGGGTGGCAAATGAAAACTGTCTGTAAAACCGTCTGCAAAACTGTTTTACAGATGGTTTTCTGTCTGTAAAACTGTTTAAAAGAGAGTTTTATAGACAGTTTTCCTTTACCACCCAACTCGTAATCAGGGCCATACTCTGGCTCAGTGAAGCACTCAATATAACTTTCCATATCCCTGTGTCAGAATGCCCCTTAAACTGTATATTAATGTTCAGTGGACAAATCACTTGCAATTATATCTCCATTAACACGCAGCATACATCAGCATGAGTGTGATTTAAGGGTTCTGAATGAAGCAAAGGATCCTTGACTCTCACTCCCATAATGATTGCATGTCGTTCACAGTGTGATTTAAGGTTCCTTTGCTTTGATGAGAACCATTAATTGACATCCATGTTGATTTAAACTGAAATGTAATTTAATTGCAAGTAATTTGTCCACTGAACATTAATTTAAGTTGCATTCTAAAACAGGGATATGGGAAGATACGTGAAGCATCTCTGTAAGCCAGTGTATGGAATTTCGTGGGTTTCGCTGTATGGCTATGAGCTTAACTCTCCCCATAAGCAATCGGATGGATGTCGTCTAATGTGTTTCTCTTGTGGTTAACACGGCAACTTGTTCCACAGAGCTAACTTCTGTGAACAGCTTTCTCATGCGGGGTGTTGAAGGATGCCATTGTGCTGTCTGCAGAGAGACAGGCTTTTAGGGCTTGTAGTGCCATTTCACATACTTCTGTTCATTCCCACTTTAAATTTTGCTTGGTGAGGTTGAGCAGGGGACTAGGCAGGGGACTGAGCAGGGTTGCTAGATGCGGAATGTACCTAGTTTGGACCCATCACCAGAGAAGCAACTGTAAGCCAATAACTTATGGAAGCCCAAAGGGAATTTTCTCTGTGGATAGTTGTTTTGTCCTCTAGAAAGAGGTTTTAAGATTTGTAGTAGTTGAATGTGTAGAGTGCATCAATTGTGTTCAGTGCACGTTCAAAGGAGATTTCATTAAAGCTGGCTTTGTTTTTTGTAGGTCCTGGAGTAGGGCAGCATCAGCGCAGCGGAGGAGGATAGTAACATCTATCTATGCCCGCAAATAAAGCAGACAGAGAGCGAAAATTGAGGTAAGCTTTCAATTGCACAGTGTGGATGATGGCCCAGAGCTCACTTTGCTCGCTCTGAACAGAGGTTGTGTTTAGCAGAAAAGGTATTTGGAGCTAGTCGGGTAGTCCATGGCCCTGAATTGCTCAAAAAAATAACTAGTGCGTATGTGGTCATATTTGTTGTGCTTTTATCAAAGCTCTGATGGAGGGAGATGTATTAGCATTGCATTTTCTGGCCCAAGTTCTGCTGCGGATGACTTCTGTAAGTCAATTGGACTGTAGTAGTGGGGTCACAAGATGTAGAGTCAAATGAGAAGGTAGGCCCAAGCGGGAACCTTGCAGTCTTGGTCCCCTCATGTTGAAGACCAGTTGCTAAGACACAATACAATGGTCACCAATTTCTTTAGCTGACTAATTCTCCTATGCACCAGAACTTGAGGCCATTCTAAGTCTTAGCAACCCACTGCTCAAAATGTTGACAAGGAGTGTCTCAGTGCTATGGTACAAGTGGCCGATCTCAGTGCTATGATACACATGGTGGAGTGATAATCTGAGTAGCTAAATATATGAAGTGTCAGTGGCTAACTATGTTAATGTGATGCCTTGAGTGTCTTGAGTCAGTGTTCCAAAGGTTATGTGGTAAACAATAGCAGCAGATCTTTGGCCAGGTTGAGATGCATTGGGTCAAAGTGGAGGGAGTGCATACAGGATAGTACCAGTTTGGTATGACTAGTCCACCATGTGTGGGAATTGAGCCAGTGGTTGACAGTGAAACATATTTGGTGTAAATATGACAAGCCGCACGTATTTCCCATAGCAGACGCTACACCAAATTTCTCCAATTCCTCCTGGACAAAAAGGCTGAAATAGGGCTGAAATGTCACCTTGTTAGCTTTAGAATCAGGAGAGCAGTTTACAGATGGCCTGCTGTGAACTAATGGCGTGGGCTCAACGTGAGCGCACTGCAGAGAGCAGGGGGTGGGCAGCAAAAGCGGAAAGAGGGCTCAGCAGCCACGAAAGACATGTTTTTCTTACGATTAGATGCTGAACAGTAACACACTGCTGTGCAGAATGGAACACCTCCCCCGCCGCAGATCTATAAGACAATGGAGCTCTTCATTAAGGTCAGGTCAGTACTGCCCAGCGACAGAGTCTAAGGAGAGACCTTTGTTAACTGATTGTGAAGCATGTATGTGCCAGCCGGAGGGGATTGAAAATGGAGCCTTGGGGTGGAGTGCCCCGTGCATCACACGGGGTTATTGCCTTTCAACATTTGCATATTCTGTGCTGCTGCATCTCATGTGAAAGAGCGAACACACGGCCCTGAACTGTGGAGTTTACAGGATGCATAATAAATTTATTTTCCATTTTTCTTTGGCTGTGCAGCAAAATGTGCTAAGCAAAATTTTCAAAATGCTGTTAGTCATTGAATATACTTAGACAATTCCTCGTTATCAGGTGTGTAAGTATAATTACTTCATTTGAGGTTAACCAAGACTACAGCATGCTGTGATGTGCTCACTATAAGCCCAGGTGCCTTGTTGAATTGAAGTCTTCTAAAGCGATGGAGGCAACGGGGTAAGAACAGGGGAGGAGAGTAGAAAAGCAAGCAGCAGAGCTTTTGCTGCCAAGGAGGGTGTACAGAGTAGGCAGGGGCAGCAGGCTGAATTGCCAGATGACTCAATAGCAACAGTACACCATGTTGCCAGGTGTTGGTCAGATTGTATTGAGGTGGATCCTGACTCCAAATCTCAGAATTCAATGAGTTGTTGAATGTAAGCCCAGAAATGTAAAAGCATTGTCCTATGGACACTGGGGTCATCTGGT
>JAWWMH010000045.1:0-11355 GCA_035049765.1 Desmognathus lycos | reverse complement strand
TGATTCAAACAATTGCCCTTACAAAAATGTATTATTAATTAACGTTTATCTTCGTCCTGCTCTACTATTTGTAAATGACAATCTAAGGTTGCTTATTTTATTTGAGAATTTGTTGTCCCATGTTTGCCAAGCATTTCCGAATGATCTGTTTATTTGAGGGGGCGATTTCAACTTGAGTATTTTGTATTCTGCTCTTTTTGCTGATTGGGATGAACTGTTTCCGCACATTCCCATGATCAATGAAAACGCTCTATTTGAGCCATCAGTATTAAGCATACATTGCAGAAAACTGCGAGACATAATCACTTCACGTAACTTGGTAATTGCCAATTCTAGATTGGAAGGTCAATATAGCTCTGATCCAACTTTTAAACGAGGATCCCAATCCTCCACTATTGACTACTTCCTATTACTAGCCCATCAATTTGGTTATTTCTTTTCTTTAACATATCATTGGTTTTCTGTGAGTGATCATGCGTTGATTAAGATAAGTTTTGTCAACTCTTGTACAGTCTTAACCAACCAAGTTAATTGTGACCCTGTAGTAATAAAAAACAGGGTACGATTAAATATACCATTGCCCCTCCAAATTAGATATGGTCACCTTCTTGCAGATATTAATGAACTTTCTGCAGGATACCAGCTAGAGCCAATTAAAGCTCTTGAACTGGCTATAGTTGAAACTCGAGCTATATTGACCAGGGAAAATAGGGCTCAGCCAGTCACAAACTACAATTGCAGTTCTGTTGCAATTGGTAATCCCTGGTTTGACTCCGACTGCAAGAAAGCTAGAAAGGAAATTTGGCGCCTTTCATTTTCCAATAATAGAGACTCTGTTAGTGAATGTTTAAACTTAGCCATGTTGAAAAGAAAGTATCGTTTTCTGCTTAAACAAAAAAAATCTCGCTATTTTACTAATCTGTCTGAAAAATTGTTATCTGACCTCAGTAGTCATAATTTGCAGATATTCTGGCAGACTATTAATTCTTATCTGTCCACAAGTAACACGTCTAGCCCATCTACTAATATTCCCAAATCAACTTGGGTTAATTTCATATCAGCCCTTTATAATTCAACAGAGAACGTTTTACCTGTGATCAGCATTGAGTCCACTGTTACCCCATTTACAAATTCAGAACAAGTTGTTTCCATTATTAAAAATTTAAGCAGCTCTAGAGCTGCGGGTCCGGATTTATTACATGCAGGATGCTTTACCATCCATCCAGAAATATGGGCCTCGTTGTTAGTTCCTGCAATCAATTTTTGTTATCATTTTTCTATTCTACCCGAATCCTGGCAAGGCTCCATATTGTTTCCTCTATTCAAAAAGTGTTCTAGGAGGGAGCCATCAAATTATCGCCTATTGGCCCTACTGGATGTAGCAGGGAAAATTTATGCCAAAACCCTCTTCGAGGAATTAAATGCTTGGTGTGATGATAATAACATATGGCCCTTGTTTCAAACAGGATTTCGACAAGGTTTTTCCACCAACCACAATTTAATGACATTGGATCTTCTTCTTGAGAAATATCTTAAACATAAGAAGTACCCAGTCTACTTATGTTATATAGACTTTGAAAAAGCGTTCGATAAGGTATCAAGAACTCTTTTGTGGGGAAAACTGTTACAGCTAGGGGTTCCTGAAAAATTAGTCAACGCCATTGCCCTACTCCATCAAAACACGTGGGTTAAAATCCGATGGGGTCCAAATAATGAGATTTCCGAGAAAATTTATACAACATCTGGCCTCAAACAAGGGTGTATTTTGGCCCCCATTCTTTTTAATTTATATATTTTGGATTTAGATCAGGCAATTGCTAATAATGTCTCTATACCACCGAAGATGGGTGGAGTTAGTATACAGCTCATGGCCTATGCCGATGACATCGTTATTCTTGATCTCTCATTTGCTGGCTTGTCCGCTGCTCTGGAAAGGGTATTTATATACTGTAATAAATTGGGTATGGTGATCAATTTAAAAAAATCTAAAATAATGACCTTGGGCAGAAATGCTTTTAAAAAATCAATGAATGCACCAACAGGCACTTTGGAAAATGTTCCTTTTTATGACTATCTCGGTGTCAGAATAGCAAATGATGGCTCTTGGTCTTCTCACTTCGAGTTAATTTCGAACAAAAATAAGTCTCTTACTAACTCGATTTCAAATTTGAAGAGAGCCTTACCTGATCAAAATATTCTCCCTTTCATCGAATTGTATAAATCCAAATGGCAGGGTTCTGTTCTATATGCCTGTGAGACCTGGGGCCCTAAGCTCAAACTTCAGCCGAAAAAATGGGAATCCTACTTTTGGAAAACAATGTTATCGTTACCAAAATGTACTCCGATGGAAGTATTGAATCTAGATCTGAATATAGTTCCTCTAATTTCTAATATTCAATGTCGATTCATGAATTTCATCATAAAATTTTTTACTTCTAGTACTCCGTCTATGTTAAAACTATGCCTTTTAGATACACTATCGAGTGATTTTCAATTTGTGTGGCTTAAAGAAATACACTCTATCTGCAATTTGTGTAATATTGCTTTGCCTATGGAATTTACGATCGATAGTATCAGCTATTTGTCTAACTATTGTTGGAAAGAAAAGCTTCACTCGCACTATTTCTCCAGTTGTGTGACCCATTGTAACACATTATCATCTTTATCTATGTACAGTTTAGCAAAAACCCATGTTAAACTCGAAACCTAGTTGACTATATGTGAGTCACCAATTGTACTGCGCACATTTCTTAGATTGAGATTTGGTTTACTAATATCCAAGCACTGTTTATCTGTAAGAGCAAACAAAGAGCCTGCCTACTGCTTGGATTGTCCAACATCTTTGGATGATACAATGCATTTGGTTATAAATTGTGTCACTGTACTAGATATTCGTGTGCAATGGCTACGTAAATACTTTGTTAATAGTACCATTGATTTTGTAGCTATGTTGAGTGAAATAGAATATGCTGATATTGTCAGAATTTATATTTTTTTAAAACTTGCCTTTGCGAGAAAGGGCTGGAGCTTATTTTAGTATTTTATTTATGTAAATTGTATGTTCTGTCATAACTCTATTTTTCTACTGTTTGTATGATCTTGTAAATGCTGAAATAATGCTCAATAAAGATCTGTTACAAACTCAATAAAAGAAGAGAGAAAAAAAAGCAACTTACACAACACCACCTCGAATCGCCGCTAGTGATTTTATCTTCCAAACTGCTAAAAAAAGGGAGAACAGAAAACAATTGTTCAAGAGTCGGGGCCCTACCAATAGCATCAGGGAGCTCAGGTGTCACAGTTCACAAGACTTACGGGGAGAACTTTAATCACAGCGTGCTACACTCCGGTCGGAGTGAAAGAAGGATTACAGCGTGATGATAAACGCTTGTAAAGCACAGGGCAAGAGTCGGCTATATCATGCATCTGCAAAAAGAGGGGGGGGGACACCAAAAGCACGTCAATGCCTGCACCTCTAAAGGCAGAAAGGCTAACGAGGCAGCAAGGGCAGCACTACTTACTAGAAGACAGATGGAATCAGGACCAAGCCCCACAGGGCACGTCTGGATAACACTCGTATGGACGCTCCAGGGGCGGCTGTAAATGCACACAGTGTGTCCGGGTCAGAGCTTCACGGAGCACGTCCAGAACAGGCTCATCAGACCGGGTCAAAGGCAACTATAAATACACGCTGCACTCGCAGAGGAGAGGCAGCACCTGTGAGAGCAAGGCTGCGCATGGCAGGGGAATACCGTAAACGCCCTAGAGTGGATGTCTCAGGCAGTACAAGGGTAACCGCATAGAATCTAAGAGCGTGGCCTGCCACCAGGCGGCGCTTACATTAAAAATTGTGGCAAACAGGAGGCTATACCAGACAAAAAAAAAACAACTAGAAATGTATAGGCCATCAAGCCCAAAACACTCAAAGGTCATAAAACTAATACCTAACAAGACGAATCTAAGAAAATGAAGCAGGGGGGCCAGGGATCAGATCAATCTCGTATGTTCAGGCCCCGGTAAATGGTATCAAATTTTTTTATGAGTCTTTTCTCAGTTTGAGCAAGGATTTGCTGCAAATCTCCACCCCGAGGTGGGGGAAAAACTTTCTGAAGGACCACCCAGCGAAGGGAGTCCTCAGGGTGACCCTTCTCCACGAAGTGTGCAGCCAAGGGGGCTGACATAGTCTTAGTTCTAATGCGGGATTTATGTTCACTGAAGCGAATCCTGACTTCCCGTTTGGTTTGGCCAATGTACATTTGATGGCAGGGACAAAATACCCCATAAATGACAAAATCGCTGTTGCAGTTTGTATGCTGTCTGATATCAAATCTAATGTTGTTGTACTGTACACTCTTTGTTATCATAGTGGAATCGCAAGCAGCACATTTGCCACACTTGGTGTGTCCACAAAATCGTTCTTTTCCCCAGGCCTCTAAGATCGTCCCACTTGCCCTAGGTACAAGGGTTTGTGAGTGCACCAGGCGGTCTTTGATATTACGGCCCCTCTTGAATGCAAAGCGTGGCCTATCCAAAAAGAAATCAGGCGTCTGCAATAGATTCCAATGTTTCAATATAGCCTTTTTCAATTTGTTGGAACACCTGTTGAACGTGGTAACGCAAGTCACCACCTCATTCTGTGCCGGTTTCTGATGTTTCTCTAGCAGGCTTTCATGGGGATTATTTAGCGCTCTCTTGGCTGATCTTTTTATCAACCTCTGGGGATACCCACGGTTCTGCAGTCGGTCACCCAGGGAGTCAGCAGCCTCACCAAAATGTATGGGGTTCGTGCAATTTCTTCTAGCTCTCAAAAACATCCCAAAAGGGATGTTTTCCCTCAACTCACAAGGATGTTCACTTGTAAAATGTAACGTGGTATTGCGGTCTGTCGGCTTCCTAAACATTTTTGTAGCCAGAGTCCCTTGTGAGTGGTAGATAGTCAAATCCAAAAAGTTGATAGAATCATAATCCCACTCACAAGTGAATTGCATATCACTGTCGCGGCCGTTCAACCAGTCAACAAATGATAGAAGAGCATCTGCCTCACCCCGCCATATCATTACAACATCATCTATGTACCGCTTGAACAGTACAATGTTCTCAAAAAACGGATTGCTCGAATTCAAGATGTGTTCGTTTTCAAATTTATCTACGTAAAGTATGGCTAGATTTGGCGCAAAGGCTGCACCCATGGCAGTCCCATGGATCTGTTTAAAAAACGAATTTTTGAACTTAAAAAAGTTCTGACACAATGCCAGGTCCGCACAGCCCACGATGAACTCTGTGGGAACAGAAACGTCAGCCCTTCAATTCAAAGCACTCCATAGTACTTCCAGAGCCTTCTGCTGTGGGATGTTAGTGTAAAGAGAACAGATGTCTAGGGTTACTAATAGATCAAGATTTTCATCAAAAGGAACACCCTCAAGTAAATTAATCGCATGGGTGGTATCCAAGAGGTAAGTCTTGGTCTCCCTAGCCAAGGGTTTCAAAAAATGATCTACATATTGGCTCAATGGCTCTAAAATAGAGCCACACCCTGATACAATAGGGCGCCCTGGTGGATTGATGGCATTTTTGTGAACTTTATGGAGGGTGTAGATTACTGGAACCCTTGCTCCCTTTCGATTAAGAAATTGATGTTCTTTATCTCCCAGCCAGCCCGCTGAATGGCCGATGTCAGTATGTTGTTTAATTCGTGCACTCAAATCACCCGTGGGGTCCTTTTTAAGTTTCTCATAGTAGTGGACATTCTGAATTTGTGACAGTAGTTCGGTTTCATAGTATTCTTTCTTCAAGAGCACTATTCCACCGTCTTTATCCGCGGGCTTAATCACCAAATCACTGTCATTCTGAAGGTTTAGTAAAGCCTGTCTCTCTCCCACACTAAGGTTATCAGTTCTAAAGATATTAGTCTCTGTGATTGTAGCAATCTCTTCTCTTACCGTGGACTCAAAAGTCAAAATGTTAGGAGACATTTTGTAAGCCGGAGGGAGGAATGTCGACTTTTCTCTTAGGCCAGTGGTTTCCTCATTTTGGAAGTCATCCGACTCCTTGAAGAAATATTTGAGTCTAATCTTCCTAGAAAGTTGCTCAATCTCTTCCTCAGTTTGCAGAATGCTCACTTTCTGGGTAGGGACAAAGGATAAACCTTTGTGTAGGACCTGTTCTTCATCCGTACTCAAATCTCTATTGCTCAAGTTGAAAATAGGTATGACATCATCAATGATGGCAGGCCCCATTGTGGAGGGAGATACTATTTGTTGAAGGGTCTCCGGTTCCTCAGAACATATGGGGATCATTGACCGTCTCCCGCTGCGCCTCTGCCTCGACCCCTTCCTAAAAAATGACTCCTGTTGTTAAATTGTGTAGTAGGGGCAGAGGTGCCCTCTCCACTGCTGTTGGATGAAGTATCAGAAAAGGTGACCCACCTACGTCTACCTTTTGGGCCCTGAGGTTGCCCTTTCTGTTTAGTGTAGTGGTCTTCCTTCAAATAAGGATACGTAACTTCCTTATTGTAATTTTTTAAATCAAACTGAAGTTTTTCTGCTTTTTTCTTGGTAGTAAGTTTCTTAAAATCTTCAAAAAGCTTATTAATGGATTCTATCTGAGATTTTGCATCTAAGATAAGAGCATTCGTGTTTAAAGCTTGCTCTTTTTCCAAAATTTCACGCAACAACTGTTCTGACACTTCTTTGGCGGTTTCAATAGTAAGGACCATCCAGTCCCTCGAGCACTTATTCCCAATCCAGCTGAACCTTTGAAGATAAATTTTATTGTCTGTAAATAGACAAGGCTATTTACAGACAAGAGGAGTGGCCCCCTGTGGCTCCACTGTGAGTCCGTGAGGGATTGTTCCCTCTTGCTATGGGTAAGCATATTAGCTGTGCATCCACCCGTGGCCATGGTCTAGTAGGATGATTTGGGACACTTTTCTTCCTTCTTCCTTTTTTGTTGCCCCTCTTTGTCTCTTGTGGTAATAATACACTACACTGGTGATGTAAATCGGTGTGAGGGGTGCAATGGTTTCCTTTTTTTCCCCTTTTTCTTGGTTTTTACTCTGTAGTCGGTGGTGGTATTTGACAAAATGCTGCAATGTAATAAAAGATTTTAAACAGTTTTTTGATTTTAAAGCAATGTTATTCTTTTTAGTTATCGATGACCTGTTCGTTTCAATCTCTATGTCGCCCTGAGGAAGGTTCAACGTGAATTGATTGTGTTGTGTTAAAATAATCTTTATTAGCATTTTCTCAGCTTAAAGATCACGATACAGAAAGGAAGACAAAGGAAATGCAAAACATTTTTGTTAAAATCCAAAAGATAAACAAGTCAAACAAAAAAGAAACAATCAAACCTGTAAAACAAAAAAAGACCCGCTATTTTTTTGGAAGGTAGCCTGGCCACAGATCTTAATGCCAAGGCTTCCAATATGTAGCAATGAAGGGAAATCATATTATCAAATGAAAGGGACTGTAGGGTCTGTACCAGGTCGAGAGGAGGGGGTACTCTCCATCTAACCCTTAACTGCTCTAAGCGTGGGCAAATAGTGAGGAAATGGTGGATATCATCCAACTCCGACTCACAGTCCCGACAGAATCTTTGGTGTCTAGGGACCCCCTGAAGCCCCAGCAGGTAGTAGTTTATAGGCAAGATGCCGTAGCGAATAAGTAGGATGGAACGTAGCACCACATTTGATTGACAGTGCACAAATAATTTCTCAATGCCCATAGTGGTTTTAAGTTTAAGAAACAACGTTAATGTTGACTTGGTCTGACAGGACAAGAGGTCATATTCGATACTTTTAACCTCGGCAAGCTTCTTCAGTGAGGGTTTAGGAAGGGCCTGAGGGGACAGAGGATAGACCAAATGTTTTTCTAAGCAAAGATAGGAGAAGGAACATGCCAACTCCTCATGGGAACGCAACGAAGAAGAGCGCGATTCGCAGAAAGCTGCGAAGGCCAATGAGTCTACTAAAACAGAGTTCAACTTTCTGGTATAAAGTAGTACTTGCAAACGAATCGTTGCTTCCCACGAGGATAATCCCAAGTCAAGTCGTAGCGTTTCTACGGGGAGGGCTTGTGGCATAGAAAATAGTGTCTTTAGAATACTGCCCTCCACCCTTTTTAATCTAGGGAGACATTCAAGGCCCCAAACACAGGCCCCATACAGAATTGAAGGTAGAATTTTCTGTAAATATAATTGACGGATAGGAAGCATTGTTTTGTTTCCCAAAGCCCATTTCAGTTTGTTAACTGCCTGGGTTAACGTACTGGCTTTTTTCCTAATGTAAGCAAAATGAGTGTTCCAATTGAGGCCAGCATCGAAGAACACACCTAAGTAGAGGTAGCTTTTCACAGTCTCTAGTTTTGTATCGTCAGCAAACCAGTTTCCAAAATGTGCAACGATGTCTTGAGTGCCTACTAAAGACCATGATCTTAGTTTTGGTAGTGTTTAGCTGGATGTAATTGAGCTTACAATAGTTAGCTAGGATAGTAAGCTTTCATTGTAAGCCAATAGGGGTAAGATCGCAGATGAGGGTGTCATCGGCATAAGTAAGTGAGTGAATCCCACGGCCCGCAAGTTAGGGGGGGAAGCTCCGCACACTGGCCAAAGAAGAGGGCAGGTCATACAAATACAAATTAAAAAGGGTGGGAGCCAAAACAAACCCCTGCTTGAGGCCGGAGATAGTTTGGATCTTGTCAGATAACTCGCCACTCTGTCCAAAGCGAACTTCACACCAGGTCATAGTGTGCAACTGGAAAATCAGTGCCAACAGGTTCTGATCAATATCTAATTTGATCAGTTTGTTCCATAGGTGTGAGCGAGAGACTTTGTCGAATGCTTTAGAGAAGTCGACAAAAGCCGCATAGACTTTAGCATTCTTTTTTTGACAGTATTTTTCTTTTAAGGTGTTGAGTGTGAAGATGTGTTCTAGGGTGCTAAAACCTTCCCGAAAGCCTGTTTGAGTGAAATGGAGGATTTGTTTATCCTGAATCCAGATATTTAGTTTGTCCAGCAATATCCTTGCAAATAATTTACCAGGGCTTTCCAAAAGGGCTATCAGCCTGTAGGAGGAAGGGTCAGAGGACACGCCTTTCTTAAAGATCGGAAACAGTACCGAGCCTTGCCAGCTTGGGGGAATCACCCCCAACGAAAGGGCCCTATTAAAGGTTGGGGCGAGAAATATCGCCCACAAAGCGGGGTTGAGTTGTAAAAGTTTTGGTGGAATCCCGTCCGGGCCGGGGGCCCTGGAGGGTGAAGCTGCTAAGATTAGTTTTTCGATCGTATTGGTAGAGACAGGGTCTAATGAGGTAAAGGCAATCGAGGGGAAACTAGATTCTTGAGTCATATACAGCGAGGCGATGTACATCTCCCAAGTGCCCTTAGAAATAGATGCTGCAGGGGTGGTGGGTAAATTAATGCCCATGAGGCATCTTGCAAGCTCCCAAAATTTTGAGGAGTCAGACTTATCAGTCAAAGCTAATAAGTGTTCCCATTGTAGGTTGTGGTAGGCATCTCTTTTCCTTTTAAACAGAAAACGTAGCTCCCTTTTTGCTTGAGCCATGGTTGGCCCTGGCAACAAGAGGCCCCTGTGAAGCTGACTTCGCAAGTTTTTCTTTGCCTGTCGACATTCATCATCGAACCAGCTCAGAATCGGCTGGCCGGTGGCAAGAGGGTTGGCATTTAAGGCAATGAACTGTGCCATAGCCTTCATGCCATTTTCATAGCCGTTAAGGGAATTAGTGTCAGTAGTAGCAAGAATTTTCTCTAGTTCAATAGTGATATTAGGAATGGTGCATTTAGCCCACTTAATTTTCCTGGCTCTGCAAACTGATACCGGAAGAGCCTTTTCATACTTAGGTATGAGAGCAGCAGAAAAAAAGGACAAATAAAGTGTAAGGCGAGCGTGGTCGCTTGAGGCAAACCAATCAACTTTAAACTGGGGGACAAAAGAAAGAAATTCCACGGGAATCATTATATAATCGATGATTGAGGAAGAAGACCCCCGCTTAAAGGTTACATTGGCCGGGGCATCTAACTCTGATCTTCCATTGATTATAAACAGATTACACCGTTCCATGGCTTCACTTAGTTGTAAAGCTAATCTAGAATGCTTAAAAATTTTATATAAAGGGGAGCAGTTTAAAGGGGGAATGGGGAAGATGAAGCTGTCGTCCATAGACGAGGTGTCAATATTCAACAAAAGCATATTGAAATCCCCTCCCCACACAAAGTAATCCTCTGGGTAAAGGTCCTTTAATTCATCAATCAATTTTGAGAGACAATTTAAAAAAGAGGTATTCTTTTCCTTTAATAAAAAAGCAGGACGAAAATAGAAACTACAAATAATTAAATGAAAAACATTGTGAATGCCAGGGGGTGGTAATTTCAAGCGTACACAAAGAACCCCCGGCAGGTCAGCCCAAACTTGGATGGGCAGCCAGTTCAGAGTCACATTAATAGCGATACATAAACCCCCCAAAGCATGTCCACCGAGGGACTGCTCAGCATTCTGAAAAAAGGTGTGAAAGCCATCCATTAACAGGGGGTCCTCACACCAAGTCTCCTGAAGCAACAAGACGTCACCAGCATGCAGGAGGCTTGAGCAGTCAACCGAATGTAGCAGGCCATTCAAACCTGCCACATTCCAGGATATTACTTTGAAATTAGGCAACGGCTGTGAGCTAAAGGGAGAATTCAGTCATCCGTAGCAAAGAGTCATCCGAAAATTCTCTCTCTAGATTACGGTAACGGGTAGTATTTAACCTTGTCTCAACCACTGGAGCCAGATGTTTAGGTGGTTTTGTAGGAACCGCTCCTTCAGCAATGTCCAAAGCCCCATCCGGGTTGACATCGATACCCCTCTTCCAGAAAACTTCGAGATGATCTAAAATTTTATCTCTAAGAAAAGGTTTTCTGAAAGTGCTTAATGTCCCGTTTCTCAAAGTCAGGATGTTGTTGACAAATGTTTAGAAAAAGACCAACTGTGAAAGACCTGGACTTGCTTTCCTCCTCTGTCTCAAAAATAAAACGAAATAACAAAGAGTCACGAATTGTTGACGTGCATGGCACAGTAGGTGCTATGAGAGGGACTCGAGGAGGGATTTTAGGAGGTGGAGGTACAGCAGGGCGGGGAGACTGAGTGTGGTTAGATTTGTCAACTAATATTTGAGGATGGTTTGGAGGTGCCTTGGGAGGAGCGGTTGTGAGACTTGGCTGTGAACCTTCCGGTCGTGGTTGGTTCAAAGTAATATCAGAACTTCTTTTATGGAGATCTTTGCCAATCACATCCACTTTGGAGAGGATTCTCTGGCATTCTTTAAAAATAGCGTCTGTTGACTGCTTACTAGTTTGCTGGTA
>JAWWMH010000044.1:0-11428 GCA_035049765.1 Desmognathus lycos | reverse complement strand
ACTGATTTTTCCAAGTTTTTCTGTGCATGTGCAAATGCATATTGTAAATGTTTTCTTAAATTGGTTACATATTCATGTGTGGACATTGCACCTACCAACACCTGTTCATTGGTCTTATATAACAAATGGATTGGGACGACCATCTTTCTTCCTGTTGCCAACTCAAAAGGACTAAATCCAGTGACTGATGATGGTGTAGCTCGTATAGCCATTAATACCAATGGTAATTTTAAATCCCAATCCTTACCATTTTCATTTACATATTTCTTTAGAATGTTTACAATAGTCTGATTAGCTCTTTCTACAGTACCACTACTAGCTGGATGATAGGCTATGTGTAACTGCCTTTTTACTCCCAATATTTCCCATAATTTAGTCATTACTTCAGCTGTAAACGCTGAACCTTTGTCACTAGAAATCCTCTCAGGTAACCCTTGGCGGCAAAATATATGATTTATTAACAACAATGCTGCGGTCTCTGCTTTACAATTTGGAGCTGGTATGCATTCAACCCATTTAGTGAAAAGACAAATTACAGTTAACATATATTGATTTCCTCTATTGGATTTCACCACTGGGCCAATGAAATCTACTTGGATGTCTGACCAGGGAAATGTTATTCCTCTTTTCCTTAAAGGTGCTCTATGTGTTGGTGAGCTAGGTTGAAATTGTGCACATCTCAGACATCCCTTACAATAAATTTCTATGTCCTGGCTCATGTGCGGCCAATAGGCCACTTCTTTTAAAATAGTATTAGTAACCTTTGGGCTTCTATGTCCTGACGTAATTTCATCATGGGCATGCTCCATCATAATGCCTCTAAATATTACAGGTACTACCCATCGTACCGGGGCATTCTCACTGACTTTTACCAATAATTTCTCATGCATTTTGAAATTAGCTCGGTTTTTATAAAGTATTTTTAACTCTTCATTGTTCTCCAAATCAGTTTGATTAATGTTATTAACTTGTGGATCCTCAATAAACTTATAGAATTTTCCAATAACTTTATCATCTTTTTGCGCTGTTATCAAATCTAAATCGGGGCTTTGTGATGACCACGTAACATTTTCTTTTTGAAACATTTGAGATCTAGTAATGGCTTCACATTTCATTTCACTACTTTCATCTTTCTTCAGTAAATGTTCAATATTTAATATTTCACCATTAATAGCACCTTCTCGAGCCATTCTATCAGCGATATCATTTCCACTTTTTTCAAAACCTGGTGTTTTGGAATGGCCCTTGGTTTTGTGCCAATATATCACCAAATTGTTTCTAATCACCATTTCGTCAATCGCTCTGATCATATTGGCATGCTTGAGAATTTTTCCATTCGCACATTTCATTCCCCGTGCCTTCCATCCTGACAAATACTCTACAAATGCATTCCTCACATAAATAGAATCAGTAATCAATACTATCTCCTTTAATTCATTTTCACACGCAGTATTTACCGCCATATATACCGCTGCTAATTCTGCTATTTGACTACTTTGTGATCCCAGCTTGTAACCCTGTGGTGTTCTTGGAGAATCCTCCATCCATACATTTCCTATTCCGGCAACGCACTCACCTTCCTCGTTCTTAAATGAACATCCATCTACAAACACACATGGAAGATTTCTGTGTCTATTTTCTTCAAAAACCTGGTGTGGAGAATCGCCAAATGGTTCGAGATCACTTACTTCAAAATTTTCTCCCATACAAAATTTTCTCCCATACAAAATTTTCTCCTCTGCATCACATTCATGCAAATCTGCCAACCCTTGGGCAACAGAATTTTTCTTATTTTTCTTATAGCTAATTTCGATAGGAAGACTTTGTAATGACATCATCCAACTAGTAATACGGGATCCAGTAACATTTCCTTCTCTTATTTTATTGCTATTTAAAAATTGTAAGGATTGGTGAGCTGTTTCCAAAATTATTTTACTTCCATAGATAAAGGGTTTGAAATGCTGTATGGCCCAAACAGCAGCAAATAACGCTTTCTCACACTCATTAAATCTGATTTCAATTTCTGACAATGTCTTGCTGGCATATGCTATCACCTTAGGTCTGTCATCTTCTTTTTGATACAGCACTGCCGATAAGCATCTATCAGTATGTCCTACCTCCAAGAAAAATTCTTTATCTCTCCTAGGATAGGCCAAACAAGGTGCAGTCATCAACTTTTCTTTCAAAATCTTCACTGCATTTTGATGTTCTTCTTTCCACTCCCATTTGTTGTCCTTTTTTAACAATTTTAATAAGGGTTGTATAATTTCTGAATAGTTCTCAATAAATTTTCGACTATAATTGGCCAGCCCTAATATACTCCTTACATCTTTAATATCTTTAGGCTCTTTCAATTTTAATATCGCTTCGATCTTTTTCTTTTGGATATTAATTCCTTCAGGTGTAACCTCGTGTCCTAAAAAATTCACTCTAGTTCGGCACCACTGTGCTTTCTGTAATGACACTTTCGCACCGGCATCTTTTAATTGAGTTAACACGTGTTTAATTTCATTCAAATGTGTCTGAAAGTCCTTGCTTTTAATGAGTACATCATCAACGTAAGTTATCGTACCTCGTTCAGGTGCATCAGGTAGTGCCTTTGTAATGAAAATATTAAATTCGCTACCACTATTCAGGTACCCAAACGGGGCACGTTGCCAACAGTACGATTTTCCCTCAAACGTGAAGGCGAGCTTGTATTGATCTTCTTTCGCCACTGGTACTATCCAGTAACCACTAGTCAAATCAAGTGCCGTATATATTTTAGCGCCTTGCATTCGAACTAACTCTTGATCAATATACGGTACTGGCCATCGTGATTGGTGTACCCTCTTGTTAAGCTCGCGGAGGTCCGCGCAGAGCCTCCAACTCCCGTTCGCTTTTAAAACTGCTAAAATCGGGGTGTTGAATGAACTATGTATTTTTCTAATAATTTTCCTCTCTTCCAAATTTTTAATGATTTCGGATAGATCTTCTATAGAAGCCATAGGTAACCTATACTGCCTTTTAAAAACAGGTGGTAAATTGGGATCGGTAGGAATCTTCATAACATGTAAATGGGTACCCCCACAATCATATGAATCTTTTGCAAATACTTCCTGATGTTCTAAGAACATTTTCCTCAGCTCTGCTTTCTCTGTTTCATTAGCACAGCCATCGGCCTTGTTAATTTGTTCTTCAATTAACTTAGTAAAACCTGGGAATATTTCGGGAGCTGCTAATTCATATTGTTCTTCTAACTGTTGTGTTAGATCTCTCGTTGTGATAGAACAACAACTCACTTCTTCAGGATCCTCTATAGAAAATACAATGGTATCCCCTTCTTGTCTGTGCTGCACCTTAATTTCTGGCGATGGGATTTCGGGATATATGGACTGAATCTGAAATATCCCTTCTGGCTTTGACCACATAGAATCATTAACTAAAAGTGATTCTTCATCTATCATCTCTTCAGTAGCGCCCATGATAGTATTAACCAAATCGGTACTATGATATGTATCTGAAATGGCATTACCTATTTTTTCACCTTTAGCTAAATATATAGGCTCATCACTCAAATTATCTATTAGGATTTTACACATATTGTTTTGTAGGTTAACCATTGTTACATATTTTGAACTTAATCCCTTTTCCTGCCAATGTTGACATATATTCACATATACGTCCAAAGACCCCACACACTTTTGTCCTTCTTTAGCCTTAATGACTATTGTTTCTTGTCGTGTATGTTTGGGAATTTCTGTCTCATAAGCAGTAACTACTTCCACAGCATAAGGTAGAATCTGTTCACTCTGTGTTGCCATAGAAATATCTATAAAATCCATAGGATGCCCTCCTAATCGAGACCAAAACTCTCCATTAATAACATCCACAAAAGCTGCTAGGCGATGCAAAATATCGCCAGCAATGCATGCCTCCACTTCTGCATCTATGATTTTCATATTATGTCGCAGTTTTTTATTTCCTATGTTAACCTCTACCATAGAGTATTCCACACTTAAATTTCCTTCCCTTACTTTACCGGTCTTTATTTCAATCGGGTTGCCCCAATCCTGTAATTTCCTCACTAAATTTCGACTGATAAATGACCTTTCTTGTGTGAGATCTAATTTGGCTTGTACAGCGTTGGATTCTCCCGCAACATGTACAGGAAGATACCAATCATTGCCTTTTTTGTTCATGGTCACCAGAACTTGTATTGGTGTGAATGGCTTGATTGTATTACCTTTTCTTTTCTTTACAGCAGCAGTAAACTTGAGACAATCGTCTTCCATCAATGAATCCCATTTTCGACTTGCATCTAACAGAACTGTAGATTGCAACGTCGCAGATTCGTTCTGCCTCTGATCATTTTGATTTTTTCTTGTGATTATTGTCACTTCTGGATTTTGGGAATTTCTCAAATGAATCTCGACTTCGTCAGTATGCCTTTCGATTATATGGACTCTCCCATTGTTCTTACCTTTCTCAGAGGTTCTTTTAACGGGTATCGGCCGTTTAACTTGCGCCCACAATATTCCGTTAAAATAATCTATAAGAGGTGACAATCGGCTTAGCAAATCGCCCCCTAGCAAGACATCAATAGAATCCAGATCTACCACTACCATAGGATGTGACATATGGTGTTTTCCAATTCTAATTTCTACTTCAGTTATTCCTACAATAGGCACATCTCCACCATTTACATTATGTAAACTCCCTACGGATGTGATCATTTGTGCAATCTCTACCTCATTTTTTTCTTGATTAATGAACCCAAAAATCTTTTTAGAAATTAACGTTGCCTCAGACCCTGAATCAATTAAGGCTTCAATATTCCAACGTTCTTGTAACGTTACTGGCGCGTAGTATCGGTCTTTTTCTTCTCTTAGTTCACATACAAAATGAGAGTTTTTTACCATTTCCTCCTTGATTGCAGTAATCACTTTTTCTTGTATTTTCTGTGGTCTCACATTCATTACTTCCCTTACTATTGTTTTCTCTTTGTCACTTTCTCCCTGGATTGTGCATATTTGATTGGGTTCACCGTTTTTTAATTCATTTGAACTTTTCGTTTTTTCCTCTTTTTTTTCTTTTTGTGCAATTTTTACTTCATACTTGGGAATTAGATATCGCACATATCGGCCCTCATGTACGTACCCATTTTTCTTTATTGAGTTCTTCTGGAGTCATTGTTCGTTATGGCCAGTTTCATTTTTGCCTGTTTCACTTGCGTTAGTAGCACAAACTCGTGTGCTACCTCCTGCATTCTGAAAGATTAATTTTTGCACATTCTGACTAAGATCCTTTAACTGATCCTCCAAAACGTTCAATCGATTAGGTCTGGGTGGAAAACGGCCACGTTCTCCCCACCTTTGGTACCTATTTTGATTATTGTAATAATTTCTCTGTCCCTGCCAACCTTGATTGTTATGAGCATTATGCCTATAATCTTGTCCCTCATTCATTGGCCTGTAATCTCTTTGCCTGTATTCCTGATCCTTTGCCTTATCTTGATTATTAGTCTTTAGACTCTCGCCCCTTTCATTTTCATCATTAATATTTTCTCTCTTTCCTCGATAGGTGCGTTGCTCTTCCACGCCCTCTTTGGGCCGATACACAAAATTTGGAATAGGTCTATTTCCCCGATACCTGGGACTAATTGCGTTTTTCTTTTCTGCATCTGAAACTTTTACATTTTCTTTTTCGCCTGCATGTCTTCTAAATTCCTCCCCCCTTGGTCTCTGCGGGTTTGGATTGTTTCCGGACTCAAAGGGCAATTCTTTTTCTCTCACTACTTCACATATTTTACTGGGCTTGACTTTATCTTTATTTTCATTAGTTTCTTCTGATCTACTCACATCAAAGATGCTTTTGGCCTGTTTGTAAACCCAGTCTATTGGCCTTTCTTCATTGTAATCTCTTGCTAACTGAGTTCGGATGTGTCTTGGGAGACCATAGAAATATGCGTTCTTAAATTGGGGTGATTCTACATTTACCTCCTTATGTACCTGCGCAAAAGCGTTTTTAAGTTGTTGTAAGTAATCTCGCGGATGTTGATTACTTTCGCATTTTAAATTCAATGCGTATCGCAGTGCCTCATGGGAATTTCGGTGCGGAGAAAAATGTTTTATTACTTCACTCCTGTACTCAGCCCAACTTTTGAGTTCTTTATTGTCTACGCCCATAAAGAAAGATTGGGAATCGGCTGCGAACGTCCAAGATAAATACATCCGCAGCTCTATGTCGCTACTCATATTGAGTGTCGTCATAAGCCTTTGGTATAATGCCAAATGGTCTTGTATGGATGCTGTTTTATTATTCTTGGAATACACCGGCAACATACTGCGGATGGTTTTTATCGATTTTGCGTTTCCGTTTGAAAGAAAGTCATTCTCGTTTCCCTGTCTTTTACCTGACGTATTCTTATCCTGCCTTTTCCGTCTTCTCTTTACCTCAGTCCACTCAGGCTCAGATTCGCTTTCACTATGTGCAGTACGTGACGGCGACGCATATCTATCTCTGCGTCGATCATATTTAGTACTCCTCTCATTGGTCGCTTCATTCTCACTAGAAATTACATCGACCTCGCCACGGTACACGTAGGACCTATCAGTTATTTTGTCAAGATCATTAATAGAAGATTTACGGCTGTTGTCTTTACATGCCTCGCTGTACAGCCGATCTTGTAATGTCTTAACCTCTTCATGTTCGTATTCAGCCTGTCTCTTTAAGAGGTGTATTTCCCTTTCTAATCGTACAATTTTAATTTCTCTGTCTTCAATCGTGGCTTTCAACTCTTTAATGCTATCGCCAGCCCCGCGATATCGGTCTTTTGCTTCTACTAAATCGACTTTCAAACTATTTAATTCTTGTCCCATTTTGGATTTCTCATGTTCGATGCGTTCAATTCTGTCCTGACACTCACCACCGCATCCTGAGAACCCGTGCCTTCGATTCTTTTTGTGTGATGTTTCTAACTCATGTATTTTCTGCTGATAACCATCACTTCTCCTACGCTGTTCATGTATCTGAGTCTGTAACTCATATATGGAATTGATATGACTATTCTCAACCGTTTTCATTTCATTCATCTTTTCGTGACAACTTTTCAATTCTTGTTTCGCGTGTTCTACCTCTTCTTGTAACTGCTGTACCCGTGAATTATCACCATCCTCTCCGTCATTCTTTTCATTCTCACCGTGCACAGCCTCTAAACTCGCATACTTTCTTTGAGCTTGCATCCACTTCTGATCAATTTCATTTTTTTCTGTGAGAGCTGACAACAGTTCTTCTTCAACACCAGTAAGTTTTTCGCTTAAGACCGTAAATTCCTGTCTTATGGTTTTATTCTGTTCATACAACATTCGATGAGCAAACCATAATTTACTGGCAAGACCGCATATGGCTTTCGTCTTGTCCTTCTTATCTTTTTTGGCATATACATCAATCATTGCTTGTACTACATATCCTTGTTTGTGCAATGTGTCGGTATGGAATTTGCCAACCTCTTCTAGTTGCTGATTAATCCAATCATTTAAATCAACCATTTTGGACCCAGAATATGCGAACAAGTCGGATACAGTAGTACCCATGAGTTCTTCAAGCGGTAACATTTTGGTAGCCATTTTATATATCTCTTAGTCTCCTTAAATATATATAGGAGCGCCTTTATACACGTTTTTACTGATAAATCCGGGTGTCCCCTCCACTTGTCAGATTAGCTATAGATCATGTATCAGTAATGTATAGAGACATTAGATATAGGTTACACAAGAGACAATAACGACTGCTGAGTCTTCCGTAGAAAAATATGTGCTCTTCTTACGGCACTTTTATTAGATATTACAAAACCAGACCAAATGTTTAGAAAACCTTAGAAAAATATTAGCAACTATAGTTAGATATATACATTGGCAACAGAGGTATATTTACATGGGGATGATTAGGATAGCTCGTACTTCTGTCTGTGTCGTGGGTAATTGGTTGGTTGTATGATTGGATTATCGCTAACTTGGTAAAGAAGAACTGTTCTCGTTGCTAAGTAATGCGTGTGTATTGGTGTCTTGTTTGTACCAGATCTCACCTAAAGTTGCAGTAGAGATGCTTTGGTGGAGCGCACACTCACAGCGCTCAGTTCACTCGCAGGTTGCGAGTGTTAGCTGGGCGTGGCCTATCTGCTGGGCTCTGCGTCTGCGTGGCTCAGCTGGGCTTGGTGACAGCGTCGGACTGGCTACTCTCTCCTCTTCGGATCAGTGCTTTGCTGCCTCAGAGCGCTAGGATGCGGTACTCACAGCCGTGAGTAGTATTGGCGGCCTTGGCTCGGGGCCTGCTCCCCTCTCTGGCTCTCTGACAGCCCGCCGGCGTCAGGCTTCTGCTCTGCCTGGGATCAGCTCTGTGTGGGTGCAGGCTTCTTCCTTCCTCTTCACGGCACCCACGGTAAGGACAGCAGCTTTCTTGGGTCAGAATGGCTGTGTGCTTATTCCGTGGGGCTCACCTTGTTATACCTATTGCTAACCGGTTGCAACAATTATGTGTCAAAAATGATGTCCGGCTGAGCCGAGAAAAACTTGCACTTTTCCTTCCTAAAGGAAATGCTCGCTCAGCAGGCTTCCCTGTTTACCCCGGTGTCAGTGTGTCTCGCGCAGTGATTGGCTAAATCATCCACGCCTCCTTTGTTCTCGGCTTCCCTCGAGAGCTAGAAGGTCAGGCGTGAGGAAGTTATCAGCAACATTTTATATGTCCAATTGTTCAGTGGCACAATTCAGAATTCATTCTTACTGTGGTTTTTTTCTGCATGAATGCCAGTTAGCTATTTCGGGTTAGATTTTAGTATCAGCTTGCAAACTTCGCTATGCAGCACCCCCCATATGCGCGCGGGCAGTAAGTTTAGCAGAACATTCATTGCAGAAATGCTGACAGTAATATGATTCATCCAAGATGGCGTTTGTATTGCTAAAACCGACCTACAATGTACCCTACATTTCCCCCCTTTTGGCTGCTCGCTTAGGGAACTAATGAGGAGCCAAACGATCTGTTGGGGTATATCTGGGTCGAAAGATTTTTGCAAGAAAAAGGAAGAGAAAAAAAATGTAAAAATTTTTGTAAAAATTTGGAAAATCATTTATCCTTCGCCAGTTATCCTTCGCCTATGTCCCCCCTTTTGATATGTGTATGCCAATGGTACATATCAAATGATGGCGAAGGCGTTCCGGTGTTTTTTTCCACCAGTCAAATGTTTAAGTACTTGTACACTGTTGAGAAATGTCAATATTGTTACTATCAATAACCAAATTGCAAGTACCATTATCCCCCCTAGTACGATGTAGGGCGTCATATATGGTGTCATAACGTTTGAATTCATAGTTGCCAAAATATCCTTATCTTTCTGTGAAAATTTGTGTTCTGCTATTGAGATTTCATTTTCTTTAATCAACAGTTGAACTGAATGTGATTTTTTCTGATCTAGTATCATATCCAATCTATCATCCATAGGGATTGTTATTGTTTTAAATGTGTTTACTATTTCCATTGTTGCTTCTATGATTTCATTAGACACATAAAATAATGTTTCTTCTCCAATGGTTAATATTATGTCTTTAGGGACTACCACCGTGAACGTTGAGTATGGTATTGGTTTAGTGACAAACGTACCATGTTTAGTATATGTGATAGTTAAATTTGGAGCATTCGTACTTACAAGCCACTTGTTATTTATTAATATGGCTTCAGTTATTATTTCCGTTGTACGTGTTATGGTTACGTCACACAATGTTGTATTTATTGTCATTTCCTCCAATGCACACAATTTACCCTCATTATCTGGGACAAATGGTCTTCCAGGGCATAAATAGTTAAGGTCTTTAAATATTTGGCATGACTGTAGTTTGGGAATTAGGTATGTTTCACTATTGTTTTGGTATGCAATTATGTCTGGAGTGTTTATTTTTGTTTTAGTGTTTCCATTCCATGTACCTACATTCAGTATCCTTTTTAATTGATATGTTTTTTCTGGTTTCACTATTGGAATGTTTAATAAAAATGATATGTGTAATAATTCTTTGTTTATATACATAAGTATTGCTGAACCAGTTTCACAAGCTATCCTCGTTTGTGTTTGCTCAAGTATAGATCCATGTATTGTTAACAATGCATCCTGAATTAATTGATCATTCACAAGATATAAGGGAATAGATGCTTTTCTCAGATCGCTCATGCTAGTTTCCAATTGTCTAAGATAAGTCTGTGTGATAAAGACGACTGGATCCACCACTTTGTAAAACGAGTTTCTGGCCATTGTCTCTTTTTCGATGATTTTCATAGATTCATCCAGTCTGTCATTCTGTGTTCCCGTGATGATGATTGTATCTCTAACTATCTGCACCAGCTCTTTAGTTCTTTCCCGTTGGGTCACCAGACTTTCCCTGATGTCTCTCATCGCATCTTGCAATTCATTGTTTTTTCGTTGTACTTCTTTCACTGACACACTATTTGCAGCATTCATTGTGGTACCTACCACTGTACCAATTACAGTTAACAGTGCCATAACTCCCATTACTGCTCCGGCTATGGCTCTTTTACCTCGAGCCCTATCTTGCCTCTGAGGTCGTATTATTGTTCGTTCAGTTTGTGATAAAATGTCTTTCATGACCTCTTTTGTTCTTTCTATATGATTTTGGTACCACATTTTGACATTCTCATCAGTAATATCTGTAATCTTAACATATTTTTCAATGATGGTTTCAATATCTAGCTGTACAAATACTAACTGATTAATAACTTTGTGATCAGTTATTAAAAACCCCGACACCTCTTGCGTGACGAGACCATTACGAGGACCACGGGCCATCTTAATAGGAGTCCTTTGTGCTTGACACATGTGGCTCGATAAGATACACATACATAATATCCATGCCTGGTATTGCCGGGAATTATTACGTCGTGTTGGGGAAGAAGTCTGGTGACCGTCAGCTGCATGGTTTCTCCGCCTGGACATTTCACTGGCATGAAAGTTTATTAGGATTTCTAAAGTTGCAAAGAAAAACAACACCGGTTAATATTCATATCACAGAATTATTTTAAATTTCCTCTTCTATTGTCCTGTCTCGATTTGCTTTAATTTTGATTGTGGGTGAGCTATTTTGATTTGGTTTCTATGAACCCAGCGCTCTTCCTTTTCAGGATTCTTGAGGTCCTTTATCTTATATACTACGGGTGACAATTTTTCCACAATTTCAAAAGGCCCTTTCCACATGGGTAAAAATTTTGACTGTTTGGCCTTGTTTTTCAAATAATTGTAATAATACACCTTATCTCCAATCTCGTATTCTTTTTTTTCGGTTTTGAGATTATAATAGGTGTGACTAGCATCGACTGATTTTTCCAAGTTTTTCTGTGCATGTGCAAATGCATATTGTAAATGTTTTCTTAAATTGGTTACATATTCATG
>JAWWMH010000043.1:0-11489 GCA_035049765.1 Desmognathus lycos | reverse complement strand
AACATGTCGACATAAATCCACCACCTTTTTTTTGGTTGGATACACCATGTATGAATGGATGGGTGTTTTTTAATATTATCTATTTTTTGTATCTATATATGCGTTGTATAAAGCTATAAGTGTCCTCCGTTTTGTTAAAAAATGGTTCATGTTGGACACAAAATGAACTTGTGACTGCTGGTTCAGTTACATGCATATTACGATATTGTGATTGTATCACTGTGCTCTCTGTGTGTTTTTTTAAATTAATTTAATAAAATCGTATATATTTTTTATACATCTGATTGTTTAGTTCAATTCCTTTTCTTACCTGTTTCTTTCTGATTTATTTCTATGTTCTTTTTTTGATAACAGTGCATTATTGGGTTTACACCTTGTGGGCAGGGGGCCTTTTTCACTGTGATACCGACTTTGGTCGTTTATCCCCGGTGCTTGTGTGTTAATACTTTCCCAGGGTTGCTCCCTCCCCACGGTAAAATTCCTGGGTTTCCTCTTGTGGTCAATATACTGAGTACGGCCGCCTTTGGGTCGTGAAGGTAGATTTTCCCTGTACGTGATTGTTTTGGTGGTGTCTTTTTGGTTTTTGACTGTTATATCTAATAACTGCTTTTAGAGGGCTTTTCATCTGATATCTTTTATCTGTAAGTTTAAGATCATGGCAGATCAATTGCAGGTCTACTCAGACGAACACATTGCAGACCTTATGACTAGGACAGGCCTGTTGGGTTTGACAGAAGAGGGCTCTGGAGTCACTATGAGTGACAGCCTCATTGCCAAACGCAAGAGACTAATTAGGACTGATCTGCATGGCACAACAATGATAGAGTATTTGAAAAATAAGGCCATTCCCACAGGGATGATAGTTAGAAATGAGCCAAAGGTTTTTCTTGATGACGAACGTTTTAGAACTACCTGGAGCCATCTGAGTAATACTTGCGGTAGGGGGTTTGTCATTCTTGTTATAGATACGGCTAAATATACCTCAGAGAAGATTTTGAAAGAAATACAGGAAGAGGAAGAAAAACTGAAACAAGAAATGGGTGCAGGTAAGACCAAAAAAATTCTAGAGGACATTAAACATGAGATCGAAGAGTTCAAACAATATACAACTGGAGAAAAGATTAGGGCTTTAAAGAAAAGCTTGCAAAACTTCACCTATGAGGGTGCTTACCCATATACAAAGAAGGACTATGACCCTAATGAACAAAGGGATAACCACTCTGGTAATAGGAAGATTGTGAGATATAGGAACACTTCATATACCAGTGAGAGCGGTAATAGTGGCACAGAAGATGAGGATTGGAATATAGGATCAAATCCCCAACGAGGTTACTCTAATCATTATAGAGGGTACCAGAGACGAGGTTACCAGCAGAGAGGTGGTCGCAATCAATATCGGCGTCCTTTTTTAGGACAGGGCAGAGGCGTGTGGGATCAGGACCCCCCTGTCCGCAGGGGGAGGTCACGATACCCACGACGGTAATCAATCTGTCCCAAGTCCCTTTAACACTTCAACAAGAGCAGGTCCTTAACAAAGGTCTTGGTTTTGTGATGACAAATAAACATGACCCTTTCAAAACCAGAACTGAGCTCAAATCTTTCTTTAGGAAAATCCATCTTAAAGAATTCTTTGAGGATGTCCATGTCACTAACCCTAATAAGACAGGGCTTCGCCTTCCCTCCACTTTTAATCCTCCTACAAAGAGCCCTGCAGCTCGGGTGTACGAGAATCTTGTATTTAGAGATTTAAAGAGACTTGAGATGTCCAGCAAAAATAAGCCCTCTTCCCAGTTTTGTAACATTACTAATGCTGAGCGACGAGCTCTACAAGAACTCAGAGCTCTCCAAAATGTTGTTATAAAACCGGCTGACAAGGGAGGTGCAATAGTTCTTTGGCCCTTGGAAGACTATAGAGAAGAAGCCCATAAACAACTCAGTGACAGAACTAGTTATGTACCCTTACCAAAGGACCCTACTTCGGAAATCAGAATCTTGATTAGCAATAAACTTAAAGACATTGAGGGTTCACCATGGATTTCCAAACAGGAAATTGCTTTCTTTACCAATCCTGTAAACAGAACCCCTGTACTGTACTTACTTCCAAAAGTACATAAAAAGTTGGAAAAACCTCCAGGGAGACCAATTGTGTCTGGGCCTCAGTCAATCCTTGAGCCCCTTTCCAAGTATGCTGACTTCTTTCTAAAGGGCATAGTTAAACAGATGCAGTCCTATGTCCAGGATAGCACAGATGTTATTAAGCGTATTGAAAACATGGATTTTGATTCCACCAAACATGTCTTGATCAGTTTAGACATTGAGAGCCTGTACACGAAGATTCCTCAGCAGGAGAGTGTACGAGTTGTACAGGAGGCATTAGATCGTAGAACTGATGATCTGCTGGTCCCCAATACATTCATACTTTGGTGTGTAGAAACAGCTTTATGTAGGAATTTCTTTCAGTTTGAGGGCAGGTTTTTCCAACAAGTAGGTGGCACTGCCATGGGGGCAGCCCTAGCACCAAGCGTGGCCAATCTATACGTTGAAAACTTTGAGACCAATTACATCTACAACGTTATGAACCCTTATGTGGATGAAATGTTACTGTGGGTCCGATACATCGATGATATTCTCATCATATGGGAAGGCAGTGAGGACTTAGCACTGGAGATGGTAGCATGGCTCAATTGTCTCAATCCATATCTAAAGTTCACTGCCTCAATGAGTAACGAGCAAATTTCGTTTCTGGATTTAAAATTTTTTCATCATTCTGGCCATTTGCAGACGCGTCTCTATTCTAAGGATACAGATCGTAACTCTCTTTTGAGGTACGACAGCTTCCACACTCGAGCAGTAAGAGACAATCTTCCTTATGGACAGTTTGTCCGTATTAAGAGAAATTGTTCTCAGAAAGAACATTACGATGAACATGCTCAACACTTATCGTGTAAGCTCCTGGATAGAGGCTATCCATCTACTCTAGTGAAAAAGGCTAGGAAAAGAGCACGTAATGCTAATAGGGAGGAGTTGCTTACCTACTCCAAGAAAGAACAGGACATGTCCAAATTGGTCTGTGTAACTACTTTTTCCACTATGTCCAATCAACTCAAGAAAATTCTGCTTAAACATTGGCAGGTATTCCAGACTACAGAGAAGACGGTTCAGAGACCTCTCATCACTTTCAAACGCAGCAAGAATCTCAAAGACATTCTAGTTGCAAGTGATGTGTTCAAGAGAAAGCCTAATAGACGTCGTACTGTTCCCGATCTCCTTGGGTGGACTAGTACCAAAGGCCATGTTCCCTGTGCGAGATGTGTTGCTTGCCAATTCTCAGTCAGATCTACAGAGATTTTGATGTCTACGGGGCCTATGAAACAAAAGACCCTGACCAATTGTAGATCAAAAAATGTGATCTACCGTGTTACCTGCCCGTGCAATCTTCACTACATTGGGCAGACAAGTCGTGAGGTACGTTTACGTATCAACGAGCACCGCGGCAATATTCGCAATGTACGTGAAGGTGAACCAATGGTACACCATTTTGTCCAGGCGGGACACTCTGAAAGCGACATCGTTTGGACTATTATCGAAAAGATTGAAGCTGGACCTAACTGTGAACAACGTCTAGCTCTCAGAGAAAATTTCTGGATTTTCCAGGAAAACACACATGAGATCGGTCTTAATGATGACATTGATTGGGTGATTGGCTCAACATCGAGGATAAACCGGCGAACGAACGAGAGGAGAGTGAGATTTACTATTCCCTCTTAATATTAGAGCATTTCTTCAGCCTTGAGCTTTACTGTCCTTGCCTTATTACTGTAATGATGCTGTGCTTATTGTTTCTAAGTCTTTTGTCATATGACTAGGATTTAACAGGGCCCTGATTGTTTCATTGTTGAGTGAGTCGACTTTCATTGATTATTTGGGCATTTTTATTCAAAGTTATATTTGTTGTAGCTATATTTGCTTTGTTTATCGATTCATTAATTTGTGATCTTTGGCATAGGGCCATTTTTGTAGTTTTTTCAGGTGTGGTTTCAAGTTAGTTATTATAGGTTTAGTCCCTTCAGCGGACTACTGCGCGCTGATTGGCTCTCGCATACCACATGACCGGACCGGAACGTCCAATAAGCTATCGCTCTCCTTATAAGGAAGACGCTTTGCTTCCCTGTACACAATCGTTTTTCAAGACGGGAGTGCTACCGCACGTTTGTTTGAAGTACGGCCGTGTTTGATCTGGTAAGTGTGTACTTGCGCTCGCTATAGATACGCTTTAGCTTCTCTTGGCGCATGGTATCCCTAAGAGAAGGAAACGAGTTGGTCTGAGACGTCTTTTTAAAAAAATCGTCCTCTCTCTTTTTCTTTTTTGTCTCAGCTTCCTGGGTCTCTCTCGGCTCTGTTACCAGTGCAGCTGATGTATTTATTTTCCAGCTACCCACTCGTTATGACTGTTTCATTCTGACTCGAAGCCCAAGTGATGCGTCTTTGAATCATTCTTATAATGGTAAGCTGCTTCATCGTTGACATCACTGTTTTGTATAGGTCTTAGATTTAATAAAACGATCAGCAGTGATTAGATTATTTTCTTTTATTGCAGCATTTCACCATTTGACAACCAGACCGTTTAGGCAATTTTTTTCTCATGGGAGCCTCTATGAGCGTTGTGCATTTAATGTCTAGCACTACGGGATTTTGTGCCCCTTTTCCTCTTTGAGAAATTGGATATGGTAGGTCTCGCTTTTTTTCCTTTATTTTTTATGTGCTTGTATCAAGTGGTCATTGTTGATCTTGTGTTTTATCTGTAGAGACTCTTTTTGTTGAGCCTTTTTCTTTTTGTTTTTGATTTTGTGCCCTGTGTAGGTCTCTACGTGAATACCCACTTGGGACACTTTCTCCTCTGTGTTCAACAGAGCACAACTATCTTTCAAAATCATAACGTAGTTTAGGGTACTACTTTTAACATCATGTGGCTTCCCATGCTTAGTCCAGAATAATTTGAAGGTATGTACAAATTTTGTTTTTGGGTCTGTGACTATTAGTTTGTCATTTTTTGCCTATTTTCTCTTTCTTCTCGCTCTGAGATGTCTATTCATAGATTTCATCGTCAGTCATCTTCCTATTGTCACCACCGTTAACTGTTGCAGTACTAGGTTGTTCAACCATTAATAGGTTGTTGGTTTTTTGGTAGCCTTTTTACTCATATAAATGTGTACCAGCACCAGTCTTAAAATAATAAGAAGAAAAGATAAGCATCTTTAATTTAATTATGATGCTAGTTTTTGGTGTGACACCCGTAATGCACTGTATTTTTGTTATTTGTTTTATATATATTTTCAAAATCTTATTTTTCTCTTTCTATTTATAGGATCCACACAGTGATTTTCCAGTGGTCACCATGAATGTCCTTCATGTATTATATTCATGAGAATGTTGTTTTTAAACTTTAGCTTGTCCTGATGAAAGTGTGTACATGTGTAAAAGCACTGAAACATGTCGACATAAATCCACCACCTTTTTTTTGGTTGGATACACCATGTATGAATGGATGGGTGTTTTTTAATATTATCTATTTTTTGTATCTATATATGCGTTGTATAAAGCTATAAGTGTCCTCCGTTTTGTTAAAAAATGGTTCATGTTGGACACAAAATGAACTTGTGACTGCTGGTTCAGTTACATGCATATTACGATATTGTGATTGTATCACTGTGCTCTCTGTGTGTTTTTTTAAATTAATTTAATAAAATCGTATATATTTTTTATACATCTGATTGTTTAGTTCAATTCCTTTTCTTACCTGTTTCTTTCTGATTTATTTCTATGTTCTTTTTTTGATAACAGTGCATTATTGGGTTTACACCTTGTGGGCAGGGGGCCTTTTTCACTGTGATACCGACTTTGGTCGTTTATCCCCGGTGCTTGTGTGCAGCATATTAAACACAGTTACAGAAAATATGTTCAACAGTTTCAACAGAATTACCACAAGTACACAGTTTTAAAGACAAAGAGTTAAAATTCTTAAAAAGCAGATTAAATTTAAAGTGCCATAATAGGAATCGCTCATATCTGGTTAAAGGTAATGAAAGAGCCAGTGGTTGTAATTGCATATAAAAAGGATAATAGGCTTGTAATGATGGACGACAGTATAAATTTTCCCATAAAGCATCCTCTGCATTCATTTTGAGAGTTGAAATAATATCTGAGATATCTTGTTTCTGAAGTATACCCGTGAAGGAACAGATATCAGATGGGAGGATTGTAGAGAGAGTTCTCTTAACATGGGATAACCATTTGTTTTTCTTAGCAAAGTGGAGTGAGGCTACATGCATTAGCACTCGTCTCGTGATATCAGTGTACGGGCGTCTGAGAAGGCTCAAGAAAAATTTTATAGGGGCCGTTTGAATAATAGATTGTAAAGGGATTATATCCAATTCTAAGTAAATAATTTCTGTAGAAAATGATAAGGGTAAAACCAAAATATTTTTTAAAAATTTTCTTTCAATAAGTGACAGAGCCCCAACATTAGTAAAACCCCATACTTCAGCCCCATACATCATAACTGAGTTACTTTTTGCCTTAAAAACATTCAGGGCTGCTTTAACTGCAGAGGGACCTGATAAAAAAGTTTTCAGGATTGCACCAGTAATTTGACTGGCCCTGATACTCAAATTTTCCAGTTGTGTTTGCCAGTTGATTTTATTGTTAAAAGTACAGCCTAAATAAGAAAAGGTAGTGACTTCCTCCAGAAGACATTTGTTCAAAAAGAAAGTCTGGGTCCGTAGACTATTACTATTTGAGACCACCATCACCTTCGATTTTTCAGTATTGACCTCTAGTTTTAGTGCAGACATTTTTTCACTATAAACAGTTATAAGAGTTTGTAAGGCCCTAGGTGTTCTTGCTATGAGCACAGCATCATCTGCGTATAAAATTATGGAGAATTTACAGCCATTTAAAATCGGAACATCAACCACACAATCATCTAAATGTAAAACAATATCATTAATGTACAAATTAAATAAAATCGGTGCTAGGGGAGTCGGACTCCTTTTTCAATTGGAAAGCACCTGGTTGAATATAAACCACCTGCCAAAACCACTTCACCAATTAAATTCGAATACATTTCTCTGACAGGGTTAAGTAAGTTTGGAGGTAGGCCTTTGTCCGATAGTAAGGACCAAAGAATTCTGCGATCAACTGAGTCAAAGGCCGTATGCAAGTCCATAAAGGCCAAAAACATTTTTTCTCCTTTGTGTAAAAATTTGTCTAAAATCATGTGTAGAATAAAAACTGGGTCTATGGTGCTCTTTTGTTTCTTGAAACCGAATTGAAAGGGGCTCAGGATATTATTTGCAGTAACCCAAATTTCCACTAAGTCGGCTAATATAGTTGCCAGAATTTTACAGATAATGGAAATTAGGCTGATTGGTCTATAATTTGTGACCAGATTCCTGTCCCCTTTTTTAAATATTGGAACTATACAACTAGATTTCCAATTCTCCGGGAAACGTCCTAACTTAAGTAAAATATTAAAATAATTTGTTAAAAAAGGAATCCAATAAAAATCATTACAAAGAAATAATTCGGGTGGTAACCTGTCTATACCGGCCGCTTTACCTTTATTCAGTTTGTTCAGGGCGGACTTTACCTGTCCATGTGTGATAACTAAGCAATCACTTTTTTTGTCAGCTAAATTAAGCTCTATAGAGGAACTAATTCTGTTGTCTAACTCCAGGAAAGTGTTTTTGTATAGGGATGCAAAATGTCTAAACCATTCCTGAGGGAGGATTGAAGGGGTCTCTAGCCTTCTGGCGTCACTACCCCGTAGTTTGGAATTAATTAAAACCCAGAAGTTTTTGGAGTTTTTCAAAGTTGCCGCCTCCTGAAGATCTAACCAAAAATCCTTTGCCTCTTGGTTTTTAGCCAGTTTCAATTGATATCTATATGCCACCCGGGCTTCACTTATACCCTTCCTATTATGAGATGCAAGCATCTTAAGAAGATGTTGCCTGGCAATTTTACAATCGGCGGTAAACCAAGAAGGATTTTTGTACCCATCACCTGAGCCTTGGCAACATGCTTTCGGCGGTTTAGAGACAACCTCAGTGAATTTTTGCAAAATCCGTGAGCACTCCGCGCTGGCCCTAGTTAAGTCATGGAATGTATCATCAGAGGATGGGGAGGGGGGAAGAAAGGCATTTGTCAAAACCACGTTTACCTTATCCACAATTTCAGGGCCCCATTTTAACTTGCGTCTATTTAAGGATAGTTCTGTAATATCCAATATATTAGGTGAGTTACTAAGTAAGGGAACATAATTTGGCAGAGCCAGACTCATTTTAAGAGGGGCATGATCACTACAAAAGCGAGGACCGACCCTAAAATCCAGAACTGAGGCCCAAGCTTCAGCCTCACCGCACATATAATCGATGATACTTGGAACAACACCTGCATAGCATGTCGCCTTTGCTGGATTATCTTTTGGAAATCTACCATTAAAGCATCTAAGATTGTAGGATTCTAACAATTTAAATAAAAGGCAACCTGTTGCATTACTTTGTGATTGAAAGTTTTGGGCTGGAGAGATGTTACAGACCTCGTCAATAATTGGGTTGTGAGAATTGAGCAACTTCTCACTTAATTTAGCATTGAAGTCACCAGCTAGTAAAATAAAGAATTTTGAAGTGTCATAATTACTCTCGGGATCCGCATTTGAAACCTCGTTTAGACATTGTTCAATGTGCTCAAAAGTCTTATTATCTTCAGATGCCCAGGGTCTGTAATATACATTAATAATGTAGACAGTTAAATCTTTACCAAAAGTAATTTTGACATATAAAATGTTCGAGGCATTGGGCGGGCATTCAACCTCAGATACATTTAAGGAAGAATGAATTAATATTGCAAGGCCTTCTTGCGCCCTTCCATTTTTTGAAGCAGATGCCCTTTTAAAAAGATTCTATAACCCTCCACATTTGGGCAAGTTAGTTTCCAGGTTTCCTGAAGTATCAATATGCCACAGTTTTTAAAGAATGGGTCAGTCCCTAGAGTCAACAGACGTTCTTCCGACAGACCCCTAACATTCCAGGATGTTATCTCACATATGTTTTGTGACAAAAGGTGAGGAACAGGCTTTCCCTGCTCTTCTTTATTCAGGGGTTTTGTTGGGGGATAATCTTTATTATAAATTTGTGGTGATGAGATAACTGATCCACTTCGTATTTTCCCATTTGGTATAGAGTTGGATAGGCCTCTCTGAGTGTTAGATATAGGTTTTTTCTCTAGCAGATTAATCCCAATTATGTCCTGCCTTTGCGGTTTAGCTTCCGGAGTGGGAGAACTTACCAGTCAATCATTATAATCACAATTTGTTAAAGGAGCAAAACGATTATATAATGGAATGTTGTTATTACGCTGCAGTCCTTCAGTGTCTATACTGCGAAAAGATGGGTCGGGGACACTATTCTGAGCTCCCATAGGTCTTTGTAGCAAGTTCCAATTGTTTGTATATCTATAAGAACTAAGAAGATGGTTTGGGGGGATAGAAAAAGCCAAGTGGGTAAACGTAGACTCTCTGATTACCTGGCGCAGGATTTCTGATATTAACTAGAATTCTCTGCACTAGGGCTTGGTCTTGAAAATTAGCAATCATACAGTCCCCCTGGAAGCATTTTCTAGTAGGTCCTACCCATTGTGTACGTCGAGTCATTAATATGTCTGTAGACCTTACCCAATTAACATTGTGGATATTTTTCAGATATTGAATTATTTGCCCAACTCTGTGAGGGTGTGTTTCAATAAGAATGTCTGTCTCAGGAATATTACAAAAAATTATAACATACGGTGTTGCTTGTGGTGGGAGATTAATACAACGAAAAGGAGTATTAATTGACATTAGTGGTTGAATATTCGATGTATTTGAGTTGCCTTGAGTTGTTCTCTGCCCACTAGAGGCCTGATCAACAGAACTCTTGTTTGAGTTTTCAGTGTGGGACTGGGCATTTACTTGGGGTGTTGGGTTTTTACTTGCAAAACCTGTCTCCATGCTGTCCAGTTGAGTCTCAAGGGCTGCTAATCTGTTAGAAAAAGTATCTATTTCTAAGGTGTTTAGTAGCAATGTAGCGGATGTATTCGCTATATTGTTCAGTTTGGTATTGAAACAATTAAATAGGGACTCTAGATGTAATAGTTGGTCCTGAATTGATTCCAAGACTGATTGCAGTCCATTTAGCTTTTTTATAAACGTATCTGCCATATTTGCCATTTCTGAGTGAATTGGTTTAATTTGAGATTGCAGATTTTGGGGAGGTTTTGGTTCAGATCTAGATTTCTTTTTCCTCTTAATTGGTGGGGAGTGCAAGATTTGCCTATGTCTGGGGAGGGTATTTTGGATGGTAACTTTACGTTTACGCTTGTTTGAGACAGATCTTGGGGGACTAATAAGCCTCACTAAGTAAGGGGATTGAGATAATCTATCGCCCTCCAGTGGTTCTATTATAAGTGATGGAACTATTTCTATTTGATTTAGTGCAGGTGAGTGTGGGGCTAGGGATTGTGAAGTTAGAGATGGGAAAGCAGCAGATTGATTATAATGAATCTGGGCATTTAACACTTGCTGGCGTGTTTTTTCCAGGGACTCACAGGCAGCAACCACTTGTTGGTCCAGATTTTGTATAGCCTTGGAAAAGTAATTGTCCAAGGGGCCCTTTACTTTTTTATCCTCCATAATGTAAGAGGGGTTGCTTTTGAAAAACAAAAAAATTATCAGAAACCACAACTTGGGTACTTAGCACTTAATAGATATAAGTGTAACCCTGCTTTCTACTCTATATCCAAGTGGGAGAAAAAAACAGTTAATTTGTGTCTTTTAAAAAATACAAGTTACCATTTAAAATTTCCAAGGTAGATTAAGGTTACAGAAAGCACTACCCTCTAATAGTCAAAGATTGAGGATGGCAAATTTAATGGTAAAGTGCATCAAATATATACAGTACTACAAGTCAAGAGCAAAATCACGAGGTAGATAAGCTTCCAAGATTATAATGAAGTACATTAATAAGGGATGGCAGATTTGGTAGTAAAGTGCATCAAATACATAAAGTACTACAAGTCAAAAATCATGAGGTAGATAAATTTCCGAGATTATAGTAAAATACATTAATAAAAAGACTCCAAATATGCTGCACATGAAGTGGGAAATTCAGCAATAAAGTGCATTAGTTACAACCGCTGTCATAGAAAAATATGTTAAAATTCAAGACACTGACCACTAACAGTCAATAAAGATAAAACTTGATGATAAAGTGCAAAGAGAAAAAAATTGGCACAAATAGGATATAGAGTCATGAGGTAGATAGGGTTCCAGGTTTGGTAACGTTATATCAATGGTTGTCTCCAATAACACAATAATAACAGAATGCTTTTTAGGAGAGTGTTTTTACCACCTGCAATTTTGAAAATCTGGGTGACTCTGCAACTGGTAAGAACAG
>JAWWMH010000042.1:0-11504 GCA_035049765.1 Desmognathus lycos | reverse complement strand
ATAGAGGTAATCATTGCAGGAATTTTGTGCACTTTACCCATGAGTGAATTGATTTTATTGCGACATTCCAAGTAATGTAATGTAATGTAACTTGGTTCTTGTATAGCGCAGAATCACCACTGACGCAGTATCGGTGCGCTACGGGCTGCGGGGGATCGGCCGCAGCCCGGTTTCGATCCGTGATCCCGCCCTGGCTGAGGGGATCGACATCATGTCTACTTCGTTCCGGGATCCCGCCACCTCCTTCCGCCTGCATGGGTTAGATAGTTTTCACAGACCTCCGGCAGCTATGAGTCACAACACAATCCTTCGGCCACGGGCTGGGTGGGATCGATCCGCAGCCCGATTTCGATCCGTGATCCCGCCTCTCTCTATCCACCCAAGGGGGGTTTAATATGTTGCTTGCGCGTCCGGTGCCCATGACTCATGTTCTTCCGTCCGCAACGTGTTGGAGTTTATATTATTTATATGAAATTTGTTCATCCCCCTATTATCCGAGTGTGCTGGGGGAGGATTTGTTATGTGTTTGGTTATGTGACTATATATGTTTTGTTGTCTGCATGTGTGTCTTAATGGGTCCATACTGTGGTATCCACGTGAAATACTAAGGGGCGTACTGGACCTCTCTATGTGTCGTGGTGGGGTGTCGCTGGTGCGTGTATAGCAAAATCTATGGTTGCACATTGGCTAAGGCTTGTAGGTCAATGGTATGATTAATAATCAACACAGTTATATAATCAAATGGTCAATGGTGCAATTAATAATCAACAATTAATTATTATACAAACAGTACAGTGCTTTCGGGATAGAATCATGGGTGATAAAAACATGGGTGATAAAAGCATGATAAAAACATGATAAGAACATGAGGGGAACAGCACCCATACCAACTGGTGCCGCTCACCTCACGCCTACCTTTCGGCCCAGGCTTGGCCTTAACTCGCCTGCGAGCTCTACTTCACGTGCGCTAGTACTGGACACTAGCGGTGTGTATCCTGCGATGCTCCAGCCCAACGGGCGAGTGCACCAGTGCCACCACAAAGACATTTAATAACGACGAACAGTGCTGCTTGCTGCCTGCCAGACTTAAGACACGGCCTGCCAGACTTAAGACATGCTTTTCGAACCGCAGGAAACTATTTTTCCATCAAACTACTTTACAAAATATAGTCTTAAATTACATTAAAAACAACTAAAATGAATACCTATGTCTTTTTGAAAATATCTACTAGTACTAGGAGATTTTAATATTAATGTTAATGATGACTGATGCTATAGCACAGAAATGTTCAACAGTTCTAGATACTTAAGGCCCTTTTTGAGGCCTACTTCTCGGTTGCCCCGATTCTGTCCCTTTGGTAGAGCTACAGCACGTCATCCCAATATTTGCAGAGGATAAGGTGTTAAATCATGAGCGTCTCAATCAGTAGTACTTAGTGTGATTTGTGGGGTGCAGGCGGGGGGCGCAGTCAGTGCTTCCTAGCATGCCTGAGAACGTCCATAGGCTACATAGGTCCCCAGTGAGAACTTCATTGAAGGTATGGGCGCATTTGCTTAGAACACTGTGACAGCATAGGCTGTATGCTCACTATGCTGCACTGCTTGCGCTGTCGCAGTCCCGCCTCGTTAGGGCTATGACACCTAGAGGAGGGTGGATACAGGATGGACCAGGGCATTGAAGTGTAATGTAATGTAACTTTGGTTTGTATCACCCCTGCGGTACTCACGTTCGTGGCTTACAGGTGCTGTTCCAAAGCCCTCGGGCCCTCATATGGAGGGGTTAAAAAGTTTTACTATGGCGCAGCCCCATGTGTAGAGTAACGAACCTGATCGTAGCAGGCATATGGCCGATTCTAAGGGCAAGGGTGCGGAATGGCTCGAAGGAGGAGGAAGTGAAGGAGAGTGTGATGTTGTGTGTGTCCAGTCCACCCTGCGCCACCATCCCATCTCCTGGGTACTACCTATGAGGAGCGTATGGCGATACGAGCAAGGGCGACACTCCTGCGGTCATCAGGCTACCAGTGTATACAAGAGTCGAAAACTGACTCTGACAGTGAGGTGAGCGAAGTGGTTCTTATAATGGAGTGAGCCCTCAGACATATGCTCCTTCTGGTTTTGCGAGTGGCTGGTCTATCTCCCCTTATATCTACCCTCCCTCACCACTGTATGCCCTTGCCCGTATACGGGTGTCCTGTCCACCTTGCGTACCTTCTAGTAAAATCAGAGGCGAGCGTCAGGGTGAACCTAGGCACACAGCCACCCCATCCCCCTCAGCTGTGAAGCGTGTAAGAAGTGCGAAGCCAGACCACTCCTGATACTCCTGACTAGACTTGCAATTTGGCCAGGCCACAGCCGGGCATAGGGACCTGGGCTTGTTATAGAGGAGTACATGGCGAAATTGTGACATAAGGGCTCTGGACCTTAATGGCTGTGACTCGACTAGGAATCGCCTCCCATCATGCAGTTCATAGTGCACCTCCTGAGTGCTCTGTCAGTGAACTACCCTCCGTAAGGTTGGCAGTGCTAGCTGTAGGTACTCAAGATCACGACTTCAAATATTCAAGATACATGTGATTGAGGATCTGTTCCTGGATGGGACAGTCAAGAGTCAAGACTAAGGTACAGCTGCTAGGTGAAGTAGGCTGGACCTCATTGAGCATATTGTTAGTGCACCAGCTCAGTTGACAGGCTCCTGAGCTCGCTCTGCGCTCTCCCCACCGCGCAGACACATCAGTTTCTGTCAAATTCAGCTGAACTACAGCTTCGAACTACATTACCCAGACTCCCGGCTCAAATGATGTTGATGTTGGTAGGTAGGTAGATTCTAAGAAACGCCATTTTCACTAGGGTTGCAGCGCATTAGGGTTGCAACATACGGCTTGTTTGACAATCTACTTGCTACCTGTTGTTCTCTTGGTGTTGATTATCTACTACACCATTTACTTAATCTGATCTTATCTGTTATTTTGTGACAGATTTGGCCATTAGTCTGAGTCAAGTTTGGATATACATGTGTTGGTATTTTTTGTTTATATTCTTTTGCACCGCCCTTCATTACAAATTTCAATTTAAGCCTCCTCATACCTTCTTCTGTGCTCTCACAGTACACCTGGTTCGTAAGTGGGGGAGTCCGGAGCCCGCTCTGCGCTCTCCCTGCCATGCAAACACTTCAGTTTCTGTCAAAATCAGCAGAACTAAAGCTTCGAACTACATTACCCAGACTCCCGGTTCAACTTATTACGGCAGCTGGCGCATCAGCAGCACCTGGCGCGTCGCTGCCGGTTAGTGCCGGTTCGTGTCCAAGCGGGTCGGCGCCGGGTAGCGGTGCGTTCTGTTGGTTTATTGGCACCAGAGACTGTGGGATTAAAGTAACATGTTTCCTGACCCTTTGACACAACCTTTTCTCCCTGGTAGGTACAGGGATGGCTGGAACGATGTCCTGGACATTTGGGAGGTCATTTGCTTCCCGTGTTTGCCAGAAGATTTGAGTATGATATCTGATCTATTGATAAAGATACGACACCCGAGATTGTATTTGATTTGCCTGCGGATGTAGAATTAATTGCTCAGGTAAACGCTTATGTGAAGGCTGATATTACAAAGAGAATTAGTGTGCCTAAAGAAATGGGGGAACGTTACGCCTACTGTTTTAGGGAATATGATGACCTTGACCAGGGCACTGGTGTATAGAGGTAGGTTACTTAGAACGAAATGAATGCAAGATGAAGGCTAGTCCAAACTCTGATAATTTTGAGCCCACCTTGTGGAAGTGGGGAGAGGAAGGGGCTCCTTTAAAAGTTGCTTTGTTAAATACAAGGTCATCATTGGTTAGACATGTAACTGAGGTGGTGGATTTTATATTGGATGAGGAGCTTGATATTATGTTAACTACAGAAACCTGGCTTCATGACACATCTGCACATGCTAGTATTGACTAGTAGTTAGCGGCCCCGCAGGGCTTTAAGTCTATCTGTGTGTGTATAGATAGGGAGACTTGTATAGGTGGAGGAGTGGCTATAACCGTTCGGGACTCACTCACTCCCTAATCCCTATTCAGCAAATGTGAGATGCTAGTCATTAAGCTGACTGTAAATGAGAATGTGACTATTTGTGTAGTGTAATGTTAGGCCACCACATCAATCATATACCTCATTTTGATGAGGAATGTCTGCAATTCGTTGCCAAATTCACTAAACCTACTGCTAATGTTTTAGTTGTAGGTTATGTTAACTTTCCTAGTACTGTCTCTACTCAGAGACTTAATTCACTGTCACTTTTGGGCTATGAACAGCTGGTGCATACACCTACGCATGAGTAATAACCTAGATTGGTTTCTCTCTCTCATAGGCAGGAGAGTTAATGGCAAGTAACACCGGCAGCAACAAAGTGAGTACTGCGAAACTCCTACTGCTGATCGACGCTAGCAGGAAGTTGTGGCACGGCACCTTACTGCTGACAGCATGTATGCAATCTAGGCCGATGGCAGGCTACACAGTGAAGCAGATTATGGGGGCCAGACCGCTGGAATACCTCGGGAGAGGCAAAGGCGGAAGCTTTAAGCGGCCGACAAGACGTTTGTACCAGTGGGAAGAGCCTGATGCACCCGCTCTCACCGGACAGAGAAGGGGCCGGCCGGGCTCCTCAGGTAGGCGGTGTCGGCTCCCACTGACACCGTATTTTACTATAGTCAGAAATGTATTATTGTACAAGTTCTAGGGTCTCGCAGTTCTGCATGTTATATGGCAATAGGTCTTAGTATAAGTGCAGTATGTTATGCACTATTGTATGACCGGTCCCATAACCGCCCTCCCTTTCCCCCTAGAAATGCTCCCCTCATTCCCTTGTCATTCTGAGTCTAGTATATTTGCATGGGTATGGAAAATATTGTAGAAAACCCCATTATGTTAGTCTGGACAGCCAGTCTTATCGTACTTGACTGTACTATGCCTTAAGAGAGAGTGTAGAGTACTATATAGTACCCCTTGAAGATACCTTAGACATGCACTCCCTGTCACCACACACCTGAGGAGGAGCATGTGAGGGAGAGAGGTATGGTCAGAGTAAAGGGTCGACTCTTATGGAATTTATGAATAAGCAGAGTACGGAATTTATGAATAAGCAGAACCCTAACCTAGTGTTACTCCGAATGTTAAGCCACTGGCTGAATTAATGTGTATGTTACATTGACCTTATCTTGCTGAGTGATAATTGGATTGTGAATGTTTACTCTGTTGTTCCCTCTGAGATGTACTGTTTTATGCGGATGATACCCACTACGCACATACGCTGGGTCCTAGACGCAGCACTGGGCCGCATTCACATAATGCCCAGCTCAGCCGCAACCATGACAGACTGATGACTACTATAAACCAACACATTACACGTCTTATCCTTCAGGGCCGGAAGGAAGGGAAGGGTCGGGGTATGTGAGACGCAAGGGTTGAAATGCTGCACGTGGGTTGTACCCATGACTCATGAGCCGTGAATACCCAACCCATCAGATGGGGCACACATACAACTCAACATATTCGGAGTGGCCCCGAGCTAATGAAAGGACAAATAGTTTATGAGCAAGGACACCCCTTGATCACTCACACATGGAAATAGACACATAAGTAAGATGATCCCACATACATTGGGGTATACCGTATCACATAGATGTCACATAGCGATGGCGACTGGCGAGTACTCGACCTTACACATTAAAGAGGTCCATAGCCATGCCACACCTGACCTCCACACCAACAGGAGTTACTACTCTCTTGCCTGACAAGCACCATTGGACTGTTGGACCGCACACACTCACTGGAGTATAAGCAGACGGTAGCGCAGCGCCCTGATGCTCAAGGGTTTTTGGCACTATTCAAACATACAATCATAACCATAACCATAACAATAAAATAGAGAGACTAAATATTAAGGCCTGCCCCTGGTCTGACCACGTTACTATCGAATCCCACCTGATGTTACCGGGAAAACTGCTGCGGATTAATATTGTACCCTGGTACTACTAAGTACTAAAAAGGAATTTTAAGAACATTACTGCTGGATACTTTGCTAGGGTGGCTGGACCACTTTTAGATCAGTTGCCTATTTCCAGTGAGGTTGAGACACTGGTGTCGTGGTGTCTGTGTCATTTTAATCAGATTGTCTCGACAGTGGCGGATACCTTGGCTCCGCCAAACAATAAACTTTCTAAACATGAAACCTTTAGGAAAGCATGGTTCTCTGGTGAAAGTGTACTGTTCACTATAGGCAGGAGAAAAGAATGGCTGAAAGACTCTGGCGGAAAGATAAGACAGTTGCCAATAGGGAGAAATATAAACTGGCAGCATTAGTCTACAAAAGAAAATACTCTCAGCTAAGTGTAACAAGTGCAGACCAGTGACACCACCAGTGTTGGACCCTAGAGCTATACGGAGCATCAGCATATGGCAAAAGTCCAGCTTGTGCTCTTGTGGTGAATGTGATATAATTATGATTGATAATTAATAACATTATTATTATTATTATTACTAGTAGTAGTAGAAGTAGTAGTAGTAGTAGCAGTAGTAGTAGTAGTATTATAATTACTATTATTAATAGATGAACTTGCTAACAAAACCATAACACAAACAACAATTGTAACTTGGGTGGGAAAGGAAAGGATTAAGGAGTAAAATTTTGTTATTTTTTTGTATTTTTTGGAACAGTTTTAAAAATGTTTTTGTGTTTTTTCAATTTTATATATTTTTTTATTTTTTATGGGGATAAACTGGGGAGTGGACTGTGGGGGGAACCAACTAAACTACAACTTGTAAAACTAACATTACACTAAAATAATAAAAAAATGGAAGAAAAGGTACAAAACAAAACTAAATGCAAACAAAATTAACACTTCTTTAAATGCTTCTGCCATTCGGAATAGTGAAATTGCTCCAAATGGGGCACCCTTGCATCCCCCCGCTCCTGGCTGGTGTCTGCGCTGCCCGTGCAGAAGTCTGTAAGGTTGTTGGTGAATTGAATCCTACTTCCTGCAAGGGGGGAGTATTTGTCCATGCCCGGGTAGAATTATAAAGGAGTCTGTTGTTCTCCTTGCTCCCTTGATAACTAGATTTGTAAACGCCTCTTTTTGTTCATCACGGGTACCCCAGAGCCTGAAAGATTCATGGGTAACCCCCTTCTGAGGAAAGAGGGGCTGGATCCAACATTGCCTAATAATTTCAGGCCTATTATTACCACCATGCCAATGTCCTGTTTTTACTAAAGATTTTAGATTGTATAGCCTACAAACAAATCAGGGAATACATGGAATCAGTTGATCTACTAAGTGCCCGCCACCAGTCAGGATTTAGGCTACGTCATGGCGCTGAGACAGCGGTTGTGGATCTCAAGGATAACCTTGTCCAGATTATTAAAAAGGGTAATCCCATTCCCTTCCCACCATACTTGTATTGTTGGATCTGGCGGCCGCGTTTGACCTTGTTGATCATACAAGGCTTGGCAATAGGTTGGTAGACCTAGCTAATTTTTCGCAGAAAGCGGCGGACTGGATAAAGTCATTTCTTGAGGGCCATACATCAAGGGTTTTTTCCAGGTGAAAGTTCAGCATGCCCAATCACATCGGACTGTGGTGTGCCACAGGGGTCCTGTCTTTCTCCATGTCTTTTTAACATCTATTCTACACGTGCCCCCTGTTTGACATGCTTGATGATGATGGCCTGGGCGTCGACTATACCAACTACGCCGACACAAAATCCTGACAAACCCTCTATTTGATGCTTATCGTATTAGTATGGGTGGTAAAAAAATAGGATAATTAGAGGAAGTATGCTACATTGTATAATGTATTCGGATGTGAAGGTCAGAGAGTATTTGATCATATTGGTGGTCACTCAGCCAAGGAGAACTCTTGGAGCAGGCAAGACAAGACTAGATGTAGGCGAGCGGCGCGCCACATGCGTGACCACCATCCGGATCTCTGGTAGGCTGAGAGGTATTTTGTAAAGAAAGGGGAGAGAAATTTGACTTTATTAAGGGGGCAACAACAACTGGGGTTATACTACCAGTCATTAATCACAGCCGACATCGGGAAAACAAACAGCCCTCATAGAGGCACTCACTCACTGCCACTGCTGCTGTCTGTGTGAAACTCCTGTCGGCTCTCTACCCCTTCTCCGCTTACGCTTGGGTCCTCCTCCTGAAGCCCGCTCACTGTTTGTGGTGTTGGATAGAATTTTTTCTTGCCATAGTCCTGAGGTATATGGTGTTTATTCATTTTAATAAATGTCAGTTGCTGTACATGTACCTCTGACAGTTTTCTCCTCTTTTCAGTCACAATGGCTCCAGCAGCACTGAAAACTCTTTCGCACTGTACGCTAGCCGCCGGACAGCTAAGGCTTTCAATGGCCAATTTTACCAATGCGGCTGGCCAAACAGATCGCTTGCTGAGCCAAAACTGCAAAGGATCTTCCTCATGCCCCAGCTGACATGTGTCCAGCAAGTAGGCATCCACCATCTGCTCAGCAGTAGGCCCCCTTGCTGCAGCTGACCGGGAGTGAGGAGAAGCACGAGGCAGGTCAGAGTGTGGAAGGAGTTTGTCCCATAGTCTTTTGTGTCTGTCCACAGGCAAGGGTGTCAGAGCTCTACTATCATCTGACTGCAATGATGTACAGGGCAGCGTCTCCTGCTCCGAGCGGCTTGAATTTTGTTGCTGTCTGTTCTCTTCAGTCAATATGTCAAGTAACCGAGCTGTCAAGGCATTCTTGCATTCAGTGAAGATGTCTTGCTCTTGCCCCAAGCCCGAGCTCTGCTGTACCTCATTATCATCCACCCCAATATATTGATGGAATTCAACCACCTTAGTTTTGAAGCGTGGGTCTAAAAATGTTGCCAACTTATATTCTATGTTGGCTTTCATGCCAACGATCCGTGGATCCACACGCAAAGTAGAGTGCAACTTTCCTGCCATCTGTGCTGCATCTGTGTCTCCTCGAAGTCTGTGTTCCTTCTGTAGGTCTGAAAGTTCCTTCTCCAGCAAATACAGAAGTGGCAGTACTTCACTGAGGCATGAATTGTGTTGGCTTACACGCTGTGTTGCCTCTTCAAAAGACTTTAATAGACAGCAGACAACAGGCAGCATCTGCCACTGGGTGGGTGTAAGGTATGCACCATCTAAGGCGCGACTGTTCGTATTGCAGTAATCGCTTACGGCATTCCTCTGCTCGTGTACCCGCTCTAACATGTGCAAGGTAGAATTCCAGCGTGTTGGAATGGCTGTCTTCAACCGATGGCATGGCAAGCCATGGTGAACTTGCAGTTTGCTTAAAGCATTTCTGGATTTGTATGAGCGAGAGAAATGCGAGCAGATCTTCTGCACAGTACCAACCATATCATGCAGAGTTGGGTAGTGGCCTATGAAATGTGTTACAACGAGGTGTAGCACGTGTGCAAAGCATGGCACATGCATAATACCTCCATTTCGCAAAGCAACAATGACATTAGATCCATTGTCCGCTGCTACGAAGCCAAGTTGTAGCTGACATGGAGTGAGCCATTTCCCCACCACCTCTTGCACTTTGTCCCAGAGATCGGCTCCCGTGTGAGCCCGACCCTCAAAGCTTTCCATGCACAAGGTTGCCTGTTGTCGAACAGCATGACCTTGTTGTTGTGACTGACTCTGCTCAGTCGTAGAGGGGAATGTCACCCAATGTGCTGTCATAGCCATGTAATCAATGCTTTGCCCACTTGTCCATAAATCCATTGTCATGTGCACTCTTTTCCCCTCACAACGTGAAAGCAATGTTTTTATGGCACCAGCAACTTCATTGTACAGCTGAGGTACAGCGGTTTGTGCAAAAAAGTGTCGACTGGGAATTTCCCAGCGAGGGTCTGCAACTGCCATCAGATCCCTGAAACCTGCTTTTTCCACAAAAGTATATGGCAGAATATCGACAGCTAACATTACTGCCATTTTTGCATTGAGCAGGCGTGCTTTGTCATGAGCTTTATCATATTTTTGGCCCCTTTGAAATGCTTGCATGACAGTTGACTGGAGCATGGGTGTGGTGCTTGTTCTTCTGGCACACGGTGTTGTAGGGCTAGGACTGTGTGCTGCAGTAGATGCGCTGCGGCTGCTGGGGCTTGCAACAGGCGCCAAGAGTGGTTGCACACTTTCTGGAGAGTTAACAGATGAAGACTGGGGTGGTGGTGGTGACAGCGGTGGTACTGTTGGTGACTGAGGATGAGGGTGAGGCCTTTGCTCTTTTTTTTGTGACTCTCCCCAGACAGATGCATGATGCCTTTTCAAATGTGCCCTTAAGGACGACGTTCCTAAATTTCCTCCCTGCCCTCGACTAACTGTTTTATGGCATAGAGTGCATTTAGCAAGCCGTGATTTGTGCACATTTTCAATTGTGAAAAAGTTCCAAACTGTGGATTGGGGTTTGGAACCACTGCGCGGTGCTTCACTTCTTTGAGTTTGCCTACTTGGAGTTGGAATCTGTCGTGATGGAGGGCTTTGTAATGCTGGCTGCGGTGGATTTGCTGATGCTGTAACTGTTGCCGCTGGGCTATGACCATGCGAACGCACACAAGCACCAGCATCAATAGGCAGAATATGTAATGCTGCTGGCTGCGGTGGATTTGCTGGTGCTGTTGCCTCTGGCCTACGACGATGCGGATGCACACTACTAGCATCAATAGGCTGCTTTGTGAAGAGGCCATACAGAGGCTTCTGCCGGCTAGTACCCTTTTGCAACTGCTCTCTGTTTGTGTTGTGCAGAGATTTTTGCAGAGGTTGTTGGACTTGCTTACGCCCTCCTCCTCCAATTTCTCCCTCATCCTCCTCTTCTGAAGTATGAATGTCAGATCTTTGTTCTGTCTCAAAGACCTCTCTCAACCTCTTTTTAGGAGATGGTGTGTAATCTTTGTCTAGATCATCATCATCTTCCTCAGATAATGATTCACTGGAGAGTTGTAGAGTAATCATGCTTCCCTTTCCCTCCCCTCTCTCTTTCTGCCCTTCACTTGCTGGTGACGGTGAAGATGCTGGTGATGATGATGATGGCTGCTCCCCTTCCCCAATAATATCCGTAGAAGATTGTGTGGCTTGGGTCCCATGGTGCACTTCTGCTGTGATAACCTGTTTTCTTAAAATAGGATGTGCAACCGGTCCCGCCACTACCTGTTGTGCCATTTCTTGAGACATGCTGCTCTCATTTTGTGGCCTCAGTGTGCCACCTACAATCTCAGCTTCTCCGGTACATATGGCGGCAGCAGCAGTAGTTGAAAACCGTGCACTGGCCAATACATTTCTGCCTCGAACCCTACCTCTACCTTGTCGACTAGTGCTACGACTACCACGTTTGTAGAAACCAGACATGTTCTTCTACAACCTCGCAGACCGGCAAGGGGTAAAATGCACACTGAATCTCTGCTGCAATAACCCACCCAGAGATTTCAGGGGTCAAAAGAGTGTGCGCAAAATCTACAAAATAACACGCTGGCAAATCAATGCCAGGGGT
>JAWWMH010000041.1:0-11548 GCA_035049765.1 Desmognathus lycos | reverse complement strand
CCGGGGTTTTAACAGGTTGTAAGGGTGTAGTGTTGGTTCGTTTGGTTTTGTCAGAGTGTTGACATTTAGAACACCCTTTTACTTTAGCTTCGACTTCTTTATCCATGGCCGGCCACCAGTACAAGTCTCTTATCATCCTCTTTAATGCTTCGATTCCATTGTGTGCGTGGTGAGCTTGTTCCAAGATGCGTTGGCGTAAAGCCTTGGGAACCACCATTTTGTTACTTCTTATCAGTATGTCTTGCCCCGTAGTTAACTCGTTCTTCACATGCCAATACGCTCTTTCTTCATCGTGCATGCTACGTGTGTTACTTGGCCATTTGGTGCCAATGCGTTTTATTGTGGTCAGCATGGCCTCATCTGCGTTCATGGCCTCAATCCACTCTCGCTTCGTTATTGCTGATTGTTGCGCTCCTTCTACGGCGTTGATTATGTAGCACTCGTCCCAGTCGGTCTCTGGATCAGCGCCTGTGTCCGTCTCTGTGGTGTCTGCTGTCATCCTCGACATGGCATCGGCTGGATAGTTTTTGTTTCCTGGAAGGTATTGCATCTGGTAATCGAAAGGCATCATTCTGGCATACCAGTTTGCGATCCTTGGCGATGCTGTGGCTGAGCCTTTTGTAGAAAATATGTGCACGAGTGGCCTATGGTCTGTTCTCAGCGTAAATCTGGCACCCCATAAATAATGTCGAAAATGGTGCACTGCCCACCAGCAGCCGAGAGCTTCCCTTTCTATCGTTGCGTAGCGCTGCTCTGTCGGTGTGAGGGCGCGGGATGCATACCCCACGATGCACTCTTTGCCATTCTGTATCTGGGCCAAGACGGCACCCAGTCCCACTTGGCTCGCATCTGTTGTTAGTATCGTGTCACTATTAGGATCGAATGTTCTCAGTGCTGTGGCGTGAGCTATTGCATCCTTTATCTGTTGGAAACTCTGTTGTTGCCTATCCGTCCATAGGAACTTGGAGTGCATTTTTAGTAGTTCTCTCATCGGTTCTGTTTTTGTGGAGAAATGTTCAACAAATTTGTTGTAAAACTCTGCAAGTCCCAGGAAAGAGCGCAGGGTATCTTTATCCTCAGGGGCGCTGGCGTTGACGATGGCCTGTACTAAGGAAGTCTTTGGGTGTATACCATCTTTTGAAATCTCGTGCCCCAAGTACGTCACGGTGTGCGCCCCTAATTGGCACTTCTTTGGTTTGACGGTGAGGCCGTTAGCCTGTAAGCGTTTCAGGACTGCTGTCAGTGTAGTGTCGTGTTCTTCATCTGTGTCTCCGAACACTAGTATATCGTCCTGGAAACACCTGGCCTTGTTGATACCAATCAATATTCGGTCCATGATCCTTTGAAAAACAGCGCTTGCTGTCGATAAGCCGAAAGGCATGCGTTTAAATCTATAGGCGCCCTCTGTGGTGATGAATGACGTGAGGGGTCTAGACTCCGGTGCCAGTGGTACTTGGTGGTACGCGCTGCTCAGATCCAGGACGGACATTTTTGTTGGGCGGCCAATGCTGTGTAGCATTTCGTTTATTTTGGGTGCCGGATATCTCTCTTGCCATATCTGCGAGTTGAGATCGCCCAAGTCTACACATAGGCGGATTCTGGAATCCGGTTTGTTCACCAGTACCGTGGGGAATAGCCACTCTGACTGCTGTATGGGTTCAATGATATCTTGGTCACAAAGTTTCTTCAGTTCTGCTCTTAGCTGTTCCCTTCTGCGGATGGGGACGTCACGTACTTTGTGCACCACTGGGGTTGCGGTGGCCGTTAATTGTAGCTTATGCGTGAAGTTCTTTAGTAAACCCAACTTGTCTGTGAACACAGCGGGAAACTTTCCTATGATTCCACCGGTGGCGGTAGCATCCAACGTGGATACCGCGCAGTCCGTGCCCGGCCGTAGAACCATTTTTAGGCCGCCTTGGTGCTCCCAGCCCAATAGGTCACTCCCTTTGGCTGAGATGTGGATCCTGGCTTGTATGTCCCTTTGTTTATATGCAATGGTGACTGTTGTCGAACCCACGATGGTGATGGGGATACTGCCGTAGGCATCCATTTGGAAATCAGGGGAGTCCCATTTATGTAGGTTGAGGTGCTGTGCAGTTGTCTTGTTAATGATGGTGAATGGTGAGCCCGAATCGATCAGCATGGCTATTGGTTTGTCATTCACCCGTAGCGTCTCTGTGGGGCACCTCTTTGGGTCACCTGTTTGGAGAACAAATTTAGGGCTGGCGTTCGGGTCCATGGCGTATTGTTCATCAGTTGGATTCTGTTGTACCATGGCCACTTTGCGTTCTTCGGCATGGGTGAGTGCATTCAGTCTAGTACGGCACACTTTGGCAAAGTGTCCAAATTTGTTGCAGTAGCTGCAGGTGGCGGCTGCAGCTGGGCACGTTGGTAGGGATGCCCTGTGATCCATAGCGCCACATCTGTAGCAGCCTCGGCGCCCCTGGCTGCTATTGCTTTTGGCGGGCCATTTCGGTTTCTGTTCGACATTTGATTTTTGTGAGGTGGCTTGTAATGCTTGCACTTCTTTGGTGGGTAGTTCTTTGGGAGGTTGCTTGAACATTTGTAGGTTCCTTCTTTGATCCTCCACGGTACGTGCCAAGTGGATTGCCTTTTCCAGTGTTAGGCCCTCTGCATCTAGGCACTTCGCCTGTATTTTGGGATCGGAGGTGTGGCACACAAATTGATCCCGCAGCATGGTGTCAGTCATTGCTCCGTAGTCACATGGCGCCGCCAATGTACGTAGTGCCAACATGTATGCGTCAACAGACTCATTTTCCTGCTGGTGGCGCATCATAAAGCGGTGCCTCTCCACAACCTCGTTCCTCTTTTTGCCATAATACTTGGCCAAAGTCAACAATGCAATGTCGTACTCGTTGTTGTTGGCCTGTGGTATGTCCTGGGGCGGTGCCAGATGCAGGAATATACGTTGTCCTTCAGCCCCTAGACAAGTTTGTAGTATGCTCTCTTTTCTACCTGGAGAATGGTCTCTGCCACCCGTGGCCCTGATGTATTTTTTAAACATTTGCTCCCACAGTTCCCATGGATTAGGTGGGACACCTGGGTGGGCCAGGAAATGCGGTGGGGGTGGTAATTGGGACATCTGGCTTACTTGTCTGTGCAGGGCTCTGTGAGCGCGGGATTCGCTCCTTGACTGATGAGTGGATGACAGAGCAGCGATAGGGCCTGCAGCACTGCTATCACCGTCGCTCCGGTCAGTGCTGGAATCGCTCTCGCTGATGTGTGTAGTGGTCACCGTCGGTTCAGGCGACTGTTGGCGATTCATTTGCTGCGGTGACCTGTTGGGTGCGGCGTCGTGTCGCTGGGCGTTGGCAGTGGATGGCGCGCAGTGTGGAGCACCTCATGTGGCAGGAATGGAGCCTGGAGCACTGCGTGTGTTCCGACTCCCTCGTGCTGGGGTGAGGGGGGGCGCCACCAGGTGATGAGGGCTCGCAGCGTGTGGCCTACCACTACAGGGCCCGAGAGCCGCTGTGCGCCGTGACCTGGAGTTGGCAGCCTTGGGGTGCCTGGAGACGCCCGGTAGCAGAGGGCGTGGATCCCGCAGCTCGTGTGCGTGGGGTGGCACCCGGAGTCGTGGCGGCCAGGTGTGCCACGGGTCCGCCGGTGGTGTCGGCATGCAGGCTCCTCAGTAGAGCCGGGACCGGCGGCGTTGGGGAGCCGCGGTCCGTGTGGCGGTCTGGTGTGCCGCGGGTCCGCCGGTGGTGTCGGCGTGTGGGCTCCTCAGTAGAGCCGGGACCGGCGGCGTGGGAGAGCCGCGGTCCGTGGGCGGCTGGCTTGTGGGGCTGGCCGGCAGCGTGGGGGCCGGGGAGCCCGGGGGCCGCTGCTGGATGACGCCGCCTGGACGCGGGATGTAGGCATAGGCGACGGATTCGGGCCAGGAAGCCTCGTCGCCAATGAAAAGATGCGCTGACGCAGGTATAATTACTAAACACGCTTTATTGCTTCTATGGTCTTCAAACTCCAGCCTCGAATGGCGGGATGGGGCTTGGTCTCCCCTTTACTTCCGGCTGGGCGGAAGTACGTGAACAACTCTTTATTAAACCAGGAAGTAAACATTGTGTTGGTAACTCAGGATGTAACAGAGAGTGCCTTTTTTTCCTATGACCCTGCCTCTTAGATCCCCCTCTTGCCACTGATTGCATCTCTGCGTTTGCTGTCTCTGTTCCTCCACTTTCTGCCTACTCTCCCCTGCTCTATCGAGACTAACAGTGGTCAGTACTGCAACATTGACACTGTCTCGTTCTGGGCCTACCTTGGCCTTTGTCTTTTCACTTCCCACCCAGATTTTACACAATTCTTCTAAAGTTCCTGATGAAGGCACTCTCCTATGCCTGCCTGAACCAGCCTTACATTATCCTTGATCTTGACTTGACACGATTAACCTCAAATTGCTCCCAAACCAGCTAAATGATTGATTGAGTCAGTATGCAGGGTCTGTCCTAATATTGCATTTATTCCTCATCAATAAATCCAAACAAGTAAAGCTCAGCCCCTAAATGTCTTACAAATATATATTGAACTTTAGCGCTCCCGTATGCGACTTACTTTCTCATCTGCTTTTCACTACTTTCAAGGGGCCACTGGCCGAGGTTAATCAGAGATTTAACGAAATAGTCCAGTGCCTTAATGACCCCTATTTGTGGTGCTTTCCTGTCCCCATATCCATATTAGTACTAATGCATGTTCACTCAGTGTTACCACATCCAGCCCTGGAACCCCCATTTCTCTATGATCGATTCAACAATCTTGGCAAGTACCAACAGGTACATTCCCCTTTACGAAAAATGAGAACTGTCACCTCGGAATAGGCATGATGTATCTGCTTTTGTATCTTTGTAATTCACAACCTCGATAGTCTGTCTAAAACAAAACTTGACCATCTCCCTATTCACTTCTGGTCTACCTTTATTTGTTGTGTTATTGAGGAAGTGGAGCCTGCTCGTGTCGACCCCTAGCGCATCCACGGGGCCCCTTGTGTGGATCGCTCTCTGCCAAGCGCAATGAGTTGTGAGTTCATGAATTCGGACTGTTATGCGTGTCGTGTATTCTGTGTTATTACTGGGTTACGGGTTACTGTATTCATTATTCATTGTACATGATTTTGACTAATATATTACGGTATGTTATGATCACTGATCCCTTTAGCACTGCGCGTTGTGATATTCAGCCTGCTATGGTTTATTATGACTCCTGTATTTGCTATATTTCACTCGTTATGATTTACCTTTTTTTCCTATGACCCTGACTCTTAGATCCCCCTCTTGCCACTGATTGCATCTCTGCGTTTGCTGTCTCTGTTCCTCCACTTTCTGCCCCCTCTGAGTGCAGGGACTGTCAGGCCCACCAGCACCGACCACTGTTAGTCTCTATCGGTGGTGGTGGGCCTGACAGTCCCTGCACTCACAGTCATTCGCCTGTTTCCCCACAGCACTGCCCATGGCCACTTGTGTGTCAGGGACACTTCAAGGACAGCCATATAGCCTGCTTGACCTGAACTAACCTCCCAGCATGTCTCTGCTGTCAGCCATGATTGTGCCCTGACTCTCACCTGTTGCTTCCAGTCACACAGGAGCTTGGAACTGGTTTGGTTTGAAACCCTAAACACCTATTGCCTCCAGATATCCTCCAGCTCCCAACCAACTGGAGGCACTGTGGCTTTGTTCTCCTCATGGTTGCGTCCCCTCATAAACTTTTATGGCTGATAGCGAGGAAATTTGGCGCAGGCATGAAGTAAACCTGCCTAGGAGCCCTGGGAACCATTGTCCCAACCTGCTTGACTGGTGGTGGCAAGGGCTGTCCAGGAGTATAAGTATTTGGGCTCCTCAGTTGTCCAGGAAGTCTGTCTGTCGAGGTAGCTGGGATGGCGAGGTGCAGCTGGACTTTCCCTTCATTTGCCCCCTCTCTTCCTCAGTTCATCTGTGTGTCTTTTCCCCTCTACTGCCTGTACTCTGTCTACTTTTGGTGTCTCTCGCCCTCTCCCCTTTCATGTGCCTCTCAGCGTGTGGTCTCCTGCATTCCCTGTCTCTCGCTCTAACTCTCTTTGTCCCTTTGGCTCCTCGTGCTCTCTCCTCGAACCTGTGTTTCCCAGCACCTGTTTTCTTTCTCTCTGTCTCTCTCTCTGTCTCTCGCTCTGACTATCCCCGTCTCCTTTGGCGCCTCTCACCTTTTCTTCGTACTCGCATCTCTGCATGTGTTTCTTGCCTTCTTGCTCTCGCTGTCTTGCACCTTGACACTTTCTTTGGTGGTCGCTGACTCCCGCTATCTCTTCATCACCTCGCGTCCTCTCCTTGAATCTGAATCTCTTAGCACGAGTTCTTGCCCTCTCTCTCCCTCTTCAGCTCTCTCTTGCGTGTTGTCTCTTTGGCGCCTCATGCTCTCTCCTCATACCCGCATCTCAACGTGTGTGTTCTTGCTCTCTCTCTTTGTCTCTCTCTCTTGTGGTCTTTGACTCTCGCTGTCTCTTTGGTGCCTTGCGCCCTCTCCCAACACCGATGTCTCTCAACTCATGTGTTCTTATTCTCTGACTGTACCCATTTCCTTTGGTGCCTTACGCCCTCTCCTTGCACCCGTGTCTCTCACTGCATGTGCACTTGCGCTCTCTCTCTCTCTTGCAGTCTCTGACCCTCGCTGTCTCTCCGGTGCCTCGTGCTCTCTCCTCACACCCACGTCTCTCAGTGCGTGTGTTCTTGCTCTCTCTCTCCTTCTCTCTCCCCTTTTTTTCCCTCTTGAACTCTATCTATGACTTGCTCTGTCTACTTTGGCGCCTCGCACCCCCTCTCTCCACACACCTGTGTCCCTCAGCGGGTGTGTTCTTGCTCACACTGCCCCTGCTCTGACCTCTTCAGGGCCACGTAATTTCCTCTTGGCTTCTGCCTATTAGAACATGCCAAACCTCTGTGCTCCCCTTTCCCTGGTACCTCACGATTCTCCCAAAGGCTCCTGCCCAGGCCTGACTGCCTGCGTCACTGATTCACTATTCTGCTAACTACTCTGTAACCTGAAACTTCTCAGTGAGGATGGGAGACCAACCAGAAACACAACACAAGAGAGTACCATGCCAGTCCTTTTGTAACACGGCCAGTTGTCTCCCTCACGGCAGCCATTAGGAGGCCTAGAATTGCAAGACCACAGTGTAACTGTGAACGCATCTGGGCAATGAAGTATTCCAAGGAACAAGACTCATGAAAGCCAGGACTTGACATCTTCTAGCTTCTTTTTCATGCATTTATAGGTTCAAGGAACGTCAACTTGCCTATATAAATTTCAATCAAATGCAAAATGAAAACATCAGGCAGGTGGGTCTCTTCCTCAAACTCCTACAACTTGGGCAGCAATTGTCCCCAGGCCATTCCATTCCTTCCAAACCATGACACCTCTGGGATTTTCAGTCCATAGTCTAAATGATGTCTGATGGGTGTCTTTTCTGCCTGAATGCACGCCCAGTGGCCCAAAACCCAGATGTTGGCCTTCCAACTCCATCAATGTCACAAACCTGTAAAATAAAGAAAAGCAAATTTACTCTACTTTCTCCACCTTCCCAGGGCCTGAATCTACAGATCAATACACCCAATTCTGCGCTCCAACGTGGCTGCCCCTATACGAACCGAATGAGTACCATATAACTTGGGGTCTACTGCTGCAGGCTTCAAAGCCTTCCTCAAGACTCCTAAAACCTGAGTCCCTGTAACTACCTTCCCATCCGGATCCCCTGTCTTGAGCGTCTGAAATGAAAATGGCAAATCCCACTACAGCTGCTTTTCCTCAGCTGAAATTGCTCCTGGTGATACCTCTTGCTAGTTGCTAATCTAGTCTGAACAGAGCCTGCCTGTCTAAATGCACAATCAAACACATCACAGATTCCCTCATGTATCACATAAAAACCACAGGCAGGAATTTATTGTCTACCCTTTGTTAAAATGAACAACTTACTAGAACACCATCTTATTAACTATCATTGTATATTACATAAACATGCCTATTAAGAAGGTGTAAGGTACCTTGTGCAAAAGAAAGAAAGAAAACCGTGTGCAGTAAATTACATCAAGACATTAAAATCAGCGCCTCGACATATTAGCTATGCTTAATTCTCTGTTAATTCCTTTTAGAAATTCATCAGGTGGCTCAACATCGGCTTAAAAACATTCCTCGTCCTGTATTGAACTAGCCGTCCTCTCGGAATCTAGGAAGACACAAAACTGTTGTCAACCTACACATCATAAAAAATGTACAGAATAATTCTCATGTGGTCAGTAAATCTTGTCACAGCCCTCGCTAATATCTAGCTTTATATGCCCAGTCAATATATACCAGCTATTCCTGGCCAACCGCTATTGAGACGTAAAGATACATTCCTTCTTCGCGTATGGTGCCTCCTCAATATCTGCTGATTATCAATGGTCTATTTCTTCCCCTTTTGCTGTGACAACAATGCCATCCTAAGCATATTTACATTATCCGTTGCCCAAACCTCTAGTACCCAGACACATTTCTAGACTCACCATCACACTTTGGTCAGTCTAGATATTCATTCCATCACACACTATCAAACAGTCTGTGTGCATGTTTTCCTCAAAACATAAGGTGGTCCATACTGTGGTCATGCCATCTCACTCATACCTCAAATTGACCTTAATGCCACCGTCCTAATGCACATTGGGTCCTAAATGACATCAAAGCTATACACCTTAAAGCGATACCCTTGTTCTCTCCCCAGCTGTGAGTCGATACATTTGAGTAGCTTCTTTCGACATTCGTACACATCTTTGTTTTCTTGAGAAACTTGTCGTTCGATTGCACTCCCCATTTCTGAATTACCTGGGCATTCCAATTTGTCAGGGGGAAAACATTATTATCCTTGTCCAAGGAGTAGGGGCAATTTCTTAGAGTAAAAACCGCAGGGAGTCCCATCTCATGAACAGACTCCTTCGACGCTACAAAAAAGAGCGTGCAGATGCCATAGCCAAAACACTGACGTCTGGAGCATGCTGTTATCACAGACGCAGCAGGGGAAGTGAAAATCCACCGCGTACTTTCTAACCTGAGTCATTTAAACCAACTCTATGGCTCCTGGTCCTCAGTGTCCAACTCTGCTCCTGTTCCTGCAGCAATCTGGCCGTATGTTCCTTGTTCTTTCCTCGCACTTGCTCAATAACTGACTATTGAAGTTGGTCAAATGAATGTCCCATTTGTAGGCAGTGGGGAACTAATGGTAATGTCATGATCTTATTTTTTAAGCATCTCTTATGCTTGCTCAAGCGTTCTTTCACCATCCGGCCTGTTTTCCCAATGTACAGCTTGGGACACGAAGACCAGATAACATAGACCACGTCCATGCTTCTGCAGGTGGTAAGAGACCCCAACTGCCAAGGCGACTGGAGGCCTAAATCAATCCTTCCTTCGTCTTCCACGTGCCTACACAAAAATGTACAGTTTAAACACCTGTCGTGTCCTCTAGCTGGTCCTGCTCTAAACACAGTGCCGCCCTCTTGTTGTACCAGGCGCTTTGATGTATCAGTATGCACCAACATATCCCTGAATCTCTTACTTCTACGGTAAGCAAACAATGGTTTTGAGAACCAACCCTTTCTTAATCTCAAGACATGCCAATGTCATCTGATTAGGGCCTACAAGAGGAAAGAAACAATTTGTGGGTAGAGACATGAACTAGCCTTTCCATCGTCGGGGCTTTATGGTCACTGCCAGCAGTAGGTCATGGTGTTACACTTGGCACGCTTATATGCCTTTTTGATCACCCCCTTGGGTACCCGCAATCGTCTAGCTTAGCCTTCATGATGTTGGATTCAGATTCAAAGTCACTAGACTTGCTACAGTTCCTCTGTAGTCAGAGGAACTGGCTATACGGAAGGTCAAATACACAATCAAACTGTAGACCTTTCCAAGCCACCCCACCTTTCAACTCAAACATTGTCAAGGCACCAAAACATCATTGAAATGAGGGCCTTGGACAACTAGACCTCAAAACCAGAATAACCAATAACCTCCCACAGCAAGCTTTGCAACAAATTCAAATCGACACCTCTAAGTCCTCTCACTTCAGTGCCATACAAACAAGTCCAACTTTCAAGCATCTTCTTCTCTTTCTCTCCTGGCTGGTTCGTAACCTCGGAAGAACTTGCTGTAAAAGGAGATTGAAGCATTTTAATTCTAAATGAATAATTGAATATCCACACCAATAGGTATATTTGAACTCAGCTTTGATGCACTTAGCTTCATCCTGCTCCCAGCCACAGGTGGCAGGAAGAATAGCGCGGCTGCCGGATGTGCCCAGTCAGGAGTCGTGATTAGCTCACACTTTGGACAAAGCTTTTTGAGACGTTACAATATCTCCTCTCTTACATAATACAACTATATACAGTTTACTTTATTTTCCATCCACCAAACTGGTGGTTTTCCTATCCTTACTGGGGCCATGTCCCTTTCAGCTTCTACTTTCTGTTTGTATTCTTCAATCTTGCTCATTGTCTTGGCTATGTATTTCCTGTTGCTCTTGTTCTTCATGGTTTTCTTTACTGTTGGTTGTGTCACAGTCATTTGCTTCCTCTGTTCCATGTTCATTGTTCCCTACTTCCTTGTTCCTGTTCGCTGGTACTGTGTTTCTGGCCAACCTGTCCACACTCCAGGTGTGCCCATCTGCCATTGTAACAACCTTCTTGTTAACTTTGACCACTTGTTGTGGTTTGGAGTATCTACTTTGTCCCTTTCTGGTAATGCCTGGTAGTCGGATGGCCACCAAGCCTCCCTGCATAAACTTGTGTTCAACTGTTTTGTTCCTTTCGTCATACAATCTTTTATATTTCTGTTGGACCCTTTCCATGTTTCCCGCCAGTGTATGCCAGTCCACTGGCGTATTGGTCAATCTGCCTCTCCATCCAGGGACCAATTTTGTAGACGCCTTCCTGCCCCTCATGACATAAAACAGTGTATAACCTGTGCTGGTTTGAGGTGTGTTCCTGGTGGACCAAGGTAAGTCCCCGATCCCTGCTTTCCAGTTCTTACGAGTCTTTATATTAAGCAGGATGTTTGATTTTAGTGTCCTGTTGATCCTTTCAGTAAGCCCATTTGCCTGTGGATGATACAATGTAGTTGTTGACGTTTCTATGTTGTGTTCCTTGAGGAATGCCGTAATTTTTTAGAATACAAACTGTACACCATTTTCCGAAATTAGCTTGCTGGCTACCCCTTCTCTTACCAACAATACTTCTAGAAAGTGTATTACTGATCTTGTGTCTTTGGTGTCGGTTATCTGCACTTCTGGCCACTGTAAAGCATAGTCCATTACCACCATGGCACACTATGGTACGGTGGTCCCGATTAGTATTGGCCCTATGATGTCTATGTCTAATGTGTGCCATGCTTCTCTTGGTATCGGTATTGAGTGGAACGGTACCTTGGGTACTTAATAATAATAATAACTGATTTCTTATATAGCACTACACACCCATAGGTCTCAGAGCACTGATAACAGATGACATTATTACCCCACAGCGTGGTACTCAATTTATCGACC
>JAWWMH010000040.1:0-11562 GCA_035049765.1 Desmognathus lycos | reverse complement strand
GTGCCAGACACAGCCAATCCTTGTGGAACAAAATATTCTGATTGAAACCGTTTGGCGAATCAGGCCCAACGCGCTTCAGTTAGTGAACAGGAAAATCATGGAGCACTCCGTTCTCATGAAAAAGTGAATGCAAATTCAAATCAGTCACATAAAATCCCGCGCGCAAAATTGTTTGCAGGGCATAGAGCATAATATTTTCAGAAATGCCAAGGTTTGTGCAAAATTGGTGCAATGTACATTTTTGAGGCCTTCTTGCAGTTACAGGCCTAGACACATTGAAAAGCCACACCGGTGGTAATAGGTTGATCTAGTTATTGTATTAATGTGTAAAAGGTGCTAACGTCAAGATTTGAAGTTTGAATATAAAAAGTATAGTGAATTCATTATTTAGCCAATGATATTTACATAGCGTTTTAAATAGTGTGAAGGATTTGCATTTAACTGCTGTTATATTTGCATATGTGAATCATCTTCATTGTGTATGTTGAAGAAGATTTGAATGTACGCTGTGTTCTAATGTGTGATGGGAAATCATAGAATTTGTGAACAAGCTGATATTGTCTATTGAGAGTTTTGTGGATAAATGGAAGCTACATTGTAACCCTGATAAAAAAATGTGCTTTCAGGATAAGGACATTGCTTAACTGAATTGTATACATTTGAATAACGCTAATTTGGACCGATTGGAAGATTCTGCTGATCTGTATTATATCAAGGACAATTTTATGTCCCTCTATTTATATGAAATAAATATATTTTATATAAAAAAATAATAAAACTTTGACTGATGTCAAATTTCCAGAGTATGCGAGTTTATTGAGAATGAAAGGGTTGTATTAACAATGAGAAAATAATTTTGCATGTAAACTGTATTTTGGGAATTGTTTTTCTTGAGGTGCAGCGCAAACAAAAGGGTGATAAGAGATTTCATTACGCTAGGATTAAATCTCTGCTTTGACTAGGTATAAGAACAATACAATAGGTTCTGGAGTAGATTCCTATTGAAGGTGAGATTAATAAAGATCAGAAATATTAATTTCTATTTTTATTTCATAATTTTCCGAAATATTGGATTATTTTGAATATTAATATTTTTATTGTTATTTTTATTAAATTTAATAATTAGATATTAATATAATCTCACAACTGGAGGTTCCATATCGAGACATATCTTTGTCCTTAACAGAGGTGGTCTGTATTTTATAGATTAGTATCCTAGTGATCCATACCCATAAGGAATAATGACGAATCAGCCCCCAGAAGGAATCACTTTGGAGGCTCTCATGTTGTCAGTTGAAACCACATTATATGAATATATTCCCACCCCTGCAATCACCCAACAAGAATGGGGCACGCAGGGAAGAAATGCTATTTTAGCTTATCCTCATAATACCCTAGAGAAAACAGGGGCTCTCCCATTGGCCATGTTAAGATTACATGAGGCCACAGAGAAAAAGGAGAAATTAAAAGCCCTCACGAACCTCACTGGAACTTTATGGTTTGCCCACGAACATTTATGTAAACAATATCAGAGCTTGAAAGATGATAGAGAAGATCAAGCGAGAATGCTACAACAGTTGCAGGATATGCATAATGGGTGTGCTGGCATTCTACAGAATGTTCAAGCCGAACTGAATGGGTATAAAGATAACATTAACCAACTTCAGATTCAAATTGCTAGAGAGAAAGACCAACATAAAATTGAAGAAGATGCAATTGACAACCAAATAAAACGAATTACTAGAGAAAATGACAGCCATGAGGCTACCATCCGCCAGATTAGGGATGAGGTGACGCTAAGAGACACCGAAATAACCAGGTTACAAGGTGTAGGAATCAGCCAAGTAATGGACATGGCTAGAATAGAAGCAGAAAGGAAAAACCTCTTTGACCAGCTAGCAGCCGCGCAACAAGAAATTCAGCAGAATGCACAAAGAATAGCTCAGGAAACGCAGCGTGCGCAGCAAGCTGAACAGGACCATGCTCAATGCACAGTCCTAACAGATAGGCTCAGGCAGGAAAGAGAGACTGCGCTAACCGCAGAGAGAAACATTAGGAGTGCGTATGCTCAGAAAAACCAAAAGTGTGAGACTGCAGAGAATGAGAACGCAGATTTGAAGTTGCAGGCCTCTAACCACCTTGCACAAATTCAGCGGCAGGCGCAGGAATATAGGGCATTGCAGAAAGAATGCATTATGGTGGTTGAAGCAGAAAGGGCTGCACAACTCCAGGTGAAACAGTACCTTGCTGAGTACCAAGGTGTCCAGCGAGAGTTAAATGCTCTCAAAGGAAGGGTGGGCGTGCCAGCTACTGAAAGTATTTGGAAACCTACCACAGAAGAAGCGCAAGGTCTAGAGGGAGCAACCTCTTTACCCGCCAAGGTGGTCAAAACCACAAGTGGTCTTGGTCCCCTTGTGAGTGCATCTGCTAGTCTAGGGCCTAGAAGGGAAGATACTAGCCAGGGCTCATCTTCTGAAGAAGAGGGGGAGTTCTCTGTCCATGAGAGTCAGTCCTCTCAAGCGGAAAATGAAGGTAGAAATTCCCGCGAGCGAAGGAGAATTCGGAGGTTTAGAAATATTGAAAGGGAAAAAACGAAAAGTTCAAAGAACTTAACAGAATTCACTAAGATTCTGAAACTTATTCCCCTATTCAAAAGGGCCGAGAAAGGGTCTATTTTGAATCATTTAGATCATTATGAGAGAGTTCTGTGTTCTGCTGGCATGGATAGTACCAAGCAGAAAATAGAATTTGTATCATGGACGTTTGGCCCTGAAGAGAGGAGTTTCTTTTTAGGGATGAACCAGAGTTCATATGGAACCTGGCCAGAGTACAGGAGAGAGATAATAAAACATTTCTCAATCCATAGGAATGAACAGGACGCTCTCCGTCATGCGTTAAATATGACGTGCAATGATAATCAGCACCCCAGGGATTTCCTTCATGTGCTGAAAAATGCTTTTTCCTGCGCGTATGATGAGGTTGATTTGGATTCTAAGGAGTTCAGAAGGGCCTACTTTCATGCACTGCCTCAAGCCACTAAATTACAGATGGCAGGTTCAAAGTATGAGCGTAAGGAACTAGATTGGATTGTCAAGAAGGCAGTTAGTATCTATGAGGTGAGCAGAAGCACCCCCAAAGACACTAAGCCCAAGGTAGTGGCCAAACCCGCTCAGGTGAGTGAGGTCACCAAGAAAGAGTCATTAGAATTGGAGTCAGGTGGAATGAAGTCTGACACCAAATCTAATGCGCAACCTAAGAAGCAAGATGACAATAGGAAAGCAAAAGATAATGCGGCCAATAATTCCCGGTCTGGTTCTTCTTCCAATAACCAAGGGGGAGGGCCCAGAGGGGACGGCTATATTAGCCCTCGTTATAGGGGTGATAATCCCATCAATAACTTCCGTTACAGGAAGTTTGGTGATCAGGGAAATCGCTCTCCCAATAATGAGAGAAGATATAGTGGGTCTGGGAATGAGCAGAATGAGTCCGTAGACATGAGAAGGTTCATGGATGACGCCACTCAGATTTTGAGGCAGGTAGTCAAAACTCAAGCTCAAATGGAAAGTTATCTGGAAAGGCAAAAGGCTTCACAGACAGCAGCTCCAGCCAATAATGCATCATGAAGGTCACCGCCGCAGGAATGCACCTTACCAACACAAGGTCTAAGTAATCCCTTTTCTTGTGCGCCTAAAATAATAGATGTCAAGGGGGAGGATGAAAAGCAGGTAAGTGTGCAGGTTGATAAGGCAATGGGAGGAGATGCTCCAAAGCAGGGTATCACTTTCAGCGCAGATGATCCGTCGGTGTACCATTATGAGTCTGTTGATAAAATTGATAAGGTTGATAACTCCTCCACCCCAGATTGTCCTCATCAGAAATGTCAGGAGAAGTGGGTTAGTGAGGTAGTACTCCAAAAGCTTACTCAATTGGAAGCTGAGGAGGAATGGAGCAATGCAGCTGATGTTTTGAGAATGGAAAAGCAGGTATTTGAGTTGGAGGAGTTAGGAAAGTTAACTCCCCTACCTCAAAGAGTGCGTAGAGGAGACAGAATTGGTAAGTGTGACATAGCACCACAAACTGAGGTAACTCAGGATGAAGGTAAATTGGTAGTGGCTAGTATAGGGACACAGGAAATGCCTAGGCAGATTACTATCCCCAAGGTAACCACCAACCAGGAAATTAGTCATCTGAAACAGAGTATGATGAAGAATTCCCACTTCATTAGTCACCTCAGAAATGAAGGAGACAGGTACTATGTTCCCATATTGATAAGCCAGAAATGGACAGTAGAAGCACTGATTGATACAGGATCCCAAGTAACGTTGGTGTCCCAGAAATGGGTGGACTCTGTTATCAATCAGGAAGACAACATTAAGATTGGGAAAAGCAAAGAATATGCTGGAAGAGTTCACAATCTCAATGGAAATGAGGTGCCAGTTAACGGTATTGCTGATTTGGAATTGAAAATTGGCAAACACGTGATGGTGCACCCAGTGATTATAGTGCAACTTGATACCTTTGATATGTTGGTGGGCGGAGATTGCTTAAGGAGGCTGTCTCCACTCATCGATTATCTCAATGGAATCCTATGGGGTCAGGTAAAAAGACCCATTCCACTGAGAAAAGTCAATGGAAAAGCCAATATGGAACCAGACACACACTTAATAGAGGCTAAATCAGCTTCTGTTGAGGTGTATCTGAGGAACAGCCAGCAGCCAGAGATGACTGTAGTGGTTAAGAGCAATGGTAACAGGACGATACAGAAGACCCCAGGTCAGGTCACCATCAACCTTAGAGAGGATAAGGAGTGGGACACTGATTTGGTGGAAGATTGTCTTAGGTTCTTCATTAGGGATGAAACGCCCGAAACTGCTGAAAGCTGTGATGGCGACCTAAAGACTCGGATAATAGCTGATTTAGTCAATAAGGGAGAAAAGTGGTTTATACCGGTGCGATTAGAAGGAGAGAATCAAACTACCCAAGCCAAAATTGCCTTGTTGTCAGAAATGAGTGTAATTAGGGAGTCTGAGTATCTTCAACTTGCTGCCAATAGGAAGATAAGTCTATACCCAGTGAGTGATAACTCTATCAAAGGGCTTGATGGTTCTGAAGAGGAACATGAAGTCCTAGGTAGGGCAATGATTCAATTAGATATTGGGGGTAAAAGAATATTTCACAATATGTTAGTTGTTAAGGAAACTAAAGAGCCAATATACATTGCCAATGATATATTGAACCGCATGGCTGCTTTTCTGGATCTGAACCAGAACAAATGCTGGTCCAGGTTGGGAAAAACACCTGCAGGATTCAAGGACAATAGCTTAGCTGAGGCATCTGGACAATTAATGCCACATGCTGTTCAACTAAGGACCTACAAAGAAGAGATTATACCCGCCAATACCAGACAAGCTACCTTGTCTTTAATTAGGCAGAAGGGACAGATGTTTCCTGAAGGTAGCGAGGCATTTATCCAACTGGATAATGAACTCTTGAGGATGGGACTAAGTTTATCTCACACTCCCCTAGTGGACTTAGGTTCAGGAAAGTGTAAGATAGTGGTTAATAATGAGAACCCTTATCCCATTACACTGAGGAAGGACATGGATATTGGAATGGCTATTGATGAAAAATATTACTCCTCTGATTTGTGTAATCAAATTATCGGTGTGATTCCGGAAATGCTTAATGAAGCAGAAGGATTCACCAATGATGAGATTTGCAGCAAACCAAAGGGGATATTTACCATACAGTCTGTTTATCCTTTTCAAGTGGCTGAGGCTGAACGGATTCCATGGTGCATTGAACAGAAGCAGATTGTGTTCAAAATGCATACGGACGAAATTTTTGTCGATAAAGAAACACCAGGTAAGTACGGATCGGGAACGGTTTCCCCTACGTCTGGGGTTTTTGAAGTTAATCTTTCAGAGCGCCTAGAGGAGCAACACGAGATCGCCACCCCTCTAGTCTTTCCTGGATTCGATGTCTTAGTAGAAGAGCAGATTCAAAAGGCGGACGGGTGCACAACGGATGAAGAACGGGAAGAATTTAGGAAAGTGCTGTATGAGTTCCAGCATGTCTTCTCTAAGGACTCCTATGACTGTGGGTTGACTGACTTACATGTGGTCAGGATACCTACAGATCCATCGCTCCCACCTGTTTATCAGCGACAATACAGGTTGCCCTTGGCTTCATTGGAGGCCTTGGATGAAATAATCCGAAATCTCGAAGAGAGGAAGATCATAAGACCTGTACACAGCACTTTCAACACTCCTATATTGGCCATTTTGAAGACTAATGGTACTTGGAGGCTCTGTGCGGACCTGAGAAAGCTGAACCAACGAGTCCACAGGTCAAGGTGGCCATTGCCATTTATTGACCAGGGTTTGGCTCAGATCCAAGGTGCTAAGATTTTCACCACTTTGGATATGACCTCAGGGTATTGGGTGTTGCCTATTGCCCCTGAGGATCAATACAAACTTGCCTTCAATTTTCGAAGTAAATCATACTGTTGGGAACGAGCCCCATTTGGGTTTATTAACAGCGGGAGCGAATTCAACATCTTCCTAACGAAGGCTATGCCAGACGCCCTTGAGAGGGGCACGCTGACCTATGTAGATGACATCCTGATCAAAAGCGAGAGCTTGGAAAAACATCTAGTTGAAGTTAGACATGTTCTAGGACAACTGATGAGGGCTGGTGCTAAGGTATCACTCCAAAAAGCCCAGTGGTGTAAGGAAAGGGTGAACTTCTTGGGTCATGAGATAACCCCTGAAGGTCTGAACCCTCAGAAGAAGAGGATTGAGGCTTTATATAAGCTGAAAGATCCTACCACCGTTAAGGAACTGAGAAGTTTGCTGGGATTAGCAAACTATAGTAGGAAGTTTATAGAACACTATGCTGATGTCACGCAGCCTCTAGTGAAACTTCTGAAGAAGGACGTTCCTTGGGAATGGGGTCCAGCCCAGAAAGAAGCTGTCCGGACGCTAAAGGACAGAATGACCAAAGCACCTTGCTTGGCTTATCCTGTCAGGGATAAAGAGTTTTTCATTGAAATTGGACATTCTGACACCTGTTTGACCGCAGCTTTATATCAAAAGCATGATCAAAATCATAAAGTGATTGCTTTTGCTAGCAAAGCTCTGTCTTCAGTGGAGGTTAAGTTCAATGAATGTGAGAAGTCTCTCCTGGCAGCTGTGTGGGCGATTCACCACTTCAGACCGCTGATACAAGGTGAGAAGATTATTGTTGAGACTAGTCATCAGTCTCTCCAGTTTCTTCAAAGCGCCAAGGTGCGAGAAGGAAATCTCTCTAATTCCAGAGTAACATCCTGGATGATGAGTCTGCAAGGTTTCCCGGTTGAGATAAGGTACTGCCAGAATAAACAAAGTCGTGTTGCTGGAGGAATGGCAGTGCTACACGATTGTCTCAAAGAAAATTGTCCTGACGCCGATTGGAATGACGAAAGTGACATGGAGCCTTTCTTGGATTCTCCTCACAAGATCTACGAAGAGGAGAAATGCAAGGACATGCCCACTGCATACGTGGATGGATGCTCCTACCACGTCAAGAAGGATGGACAGAGCGAATTGCTTGCTGGTATAGGTATTGTCTGGAATAATGACAATCCTGTCCCACCTGCTGGATACAATATTGGACCAAGAAGTAGTCAGGTGGCTGAGATTATGGCTGTGTACAAAGCCATTAGTATCGCCATAGAACACAAAATTCCTGAAATGGTACTCATAACTGATTCCAGTTATGTAAGGAATGGGTTCGTGGAACACCTGCCGAAATGGAAAAACCAACAGATGCATTGTGCTGCCAAGAAACCATTGAAGCATGGCAAGTTGATCAAACTGATTGCTGACATGGTTGAAGAAGCCGGATTGATAGTCTATTGGAAGAAGACTAAGGGGCACTCAAAGGTACCTGGGGGAGAGAAGGAAGGCAACGACTTCGCCGATGCCCTAGCCAACCAGGGGTCCCTACAGATGGAAAGGTATATTGACACTGAACCTCTCCTAGGGGGAGTGCAGGTGGCAGTTACCACAAGAAGCCAGACGATATCCCAGGAGAAGGTAGTCACTCAATGGGGACAAGACACCCCTGATACTGACCTTATCCAGGCACAGAAAGACGATGTGGAGATTGGACTCTTCTATAAACATCTAGAAGATCCTATTGCCAATCCTATTACTCCCGAGATGATGAAGGGAAAAGAAGAGCTAAGGATCTTGATGGTAAGTATCAAGAAGTTTAAGCTGATCGATGGATTGATAGTCAGAACCAACAACCATGGAGTTACTCAATGGCTGGTACCCATTAAGTATAGGGGGATCATGATGGATCATGCGCACAATGAGATCACCGCTGGACATCGAGGAAGTAAGAAGACAACTGAAATTTTGATGGAAGTTGCCTTCTGGCCACACATGTCTCAGGATGTGGAGACTTATTGTAAGGGTTGTCTGACCTGCGCACAATTCCAACCCTCTAAACCCAGGCATAGAGCTCCACTACAGAAACGTGGAATAGTGATGCCGTGGTCCGATTTGCAGATTGACTTCGTGGGTCCAGTTACTAAATCTTCTAGAGGCAACAAGTATATGCTGACCGTCACCTGCTTGTTCACGAAGTGGGTTGAGTGCATCCCAGCTCCTAACTGTAAGGCTGAGACTGCCGCTCTACTTCTAATCAACCACGTATTTAGCCGGCAAGGTTTGCCGTACCGTTTGTCTTCGGATCGCGGTAGCCATTTCACCGCCGATATTATGGCCAGGACGTGGCAAATACTAGGAGTTAAGAGGCAATTGCACATAGCATATAGACCTGCGAGTAGTGGGAGTGTTGAACGGTACAACCAGACCATTGTCAATATGTTAAAGAAATTTGTCAATGAAACTGGTGCTGATTGGGACATGAAATTACCTTTGGTACTCATGGCCATCAGAGCGACACCAACTCAAGGAACTGGACTATCTCCTTTTGAGTTGATGACCGGTCGGAAACTGGTCACACCCGTTCACCTCCTGTACAAGACCAATGAGCCGACGTTGCTATCAGCAATTACTGTCCATGATTATGTGGCAGAGTTGAGGAAGCACCTACAACATGCGTTTGCGTTCGCTCAGAAGAACCTTGAGAAGTCCGCCGACGTGATGAAGACGTACCACGACTTGAAGACTACCAAGAGTGAATATGAGGTAGGTGATAGAGTTTATCTCTTTAATTATGCGCGAAACCGAGCGAAAGCGAGGAAGTTTCTTCCCAGTTGGAACGGACCGTACTCCATTGTAGACAAATTATCTCCCGTGGTATACAAGGTCCTCATGAAGAAGGCTGGTGTGGAAGAAGAGAAATGGGTCCACATCAACCAGCTGAAGATCTGCCATCCGAGTAGCAGACTACAGGAAATTGAACAGCAAGACATCCAACCTGAAAGCAGTGGACAAGAATATACTGCTGAGGACTGAATCTACGTTAACATCAGTAAGTAATGATTTTAGTGTGGAAGATGAATGGATGGATGAAACTGTAGCTAGGTAGGTTAGGGTTCCTAGGAGAAGGTCTTCTCTTAGCAGGGATCAACCGCCAATCACAGAGGACTTATGGCATTTTTCTTTATTTCAATAGATAACTGCTTTCTCTACAGCTCCGGAGGAGTTGGAGGAGTCCCCGGGATCCGGACCAAAGGAAAGGAACCCCAGGAAACAGTGGGAACCCCAGGACCCTCAGAGAGAAGCAAGACAAAGAAAGAAGATCGCCTGAACTGGAGAAATCATCAAGAAAACGGACATGAAAGAACAATAGACTACGACAATAACACTTTGAGGTTGCAAGGTCAGGATGGGGGCCACAAAGGAAAAGGCCACTATCTTGATTATGCTCCTCTGCGTACAATTTGCCAAGTATGTGGTGTCCAAAACACACAGGTTGAATCAAACACCTGTGAAATCACCATGAGCAAACCCGACGATATTTCCCAATTCACCACTACTGTATTGGTGAACCAAAAATGGTTGGTGAGCACCCGGATGGAGAATTTGACTGTTACATACGCACTACATGGGACTTACAAAGTTGTTCCATTGCAATATAGCGTCTCACTGATCACTGTGCCCAAGGATGTCATTGTGACTATTGGGGGACACGTCCTCTTCCATATCTCGAGTGAGATTCTAGAAGCTGAGATGGAGATGATAGAGGTATTCCCTGATTTAGAGGTTCCTTCAGATCCTGATCTAGAGTTTCTATTGGCCAATAAGCCCAATCATACTATGCAGTTAGCAATCCGGAAGAATGAGGTGTCCATAGCCAAGCACATGTATGAGCCCAGTGATCTGGTGCTTATGAGTGGGAGGGATTGGACCCAAATCAAACTGTATGCTGTCATGATCAGCCTATGTTTCCTTCTTATCTGGTTAACTGTGATTAGTATAATGGTGTTCAGACACAACGCCATGAAACACTATGACCTTAGAAAACACAGAAGTTCCAACATGGAAATGGGGCGGGTAGATATACCCATTCTGTAAATCAAGGTACAGATTACGTCACATAGAATATAAATAGTATAGGGATTCTATTTGTATTCTAAGGGGGGTTTGTAGAGTAATCTGACAGACCCTACCCTGAACATATACACACAGATCCCACCTATAATCTTTGTGAGTGAATTTGAGCAAATTAGCATATACAGAAATGCCTATAACACAAAAATACAGACTATAGGAGCTTGTAACTTTTTCTCTGAGCTCTAAAATGAAATTCTGTCAACGCAGAAGGTCTTAGAATTGGTAATTCCATATGCATACCGAATTTCAGGTCAATCAGGCAATGTTGAAAAACGGTTTATGACTCTGGGGCCGGGGTGTCAAAAATGATGCAAACCCCTCATGTAACATATCCCTGGATGCGGAATGACGAGCTCTACACATGAGCATTTCTAATTTGTGGATAAAATGTAATGGGAAGAAGTAATCCCGATTTTTCGAGTGAAATTCGGTGGAAAAGTGCTGGAACTACCAAGGCTGAGGCTGACACATCACAGTTGGTATAAAATCACACATAGTCTGAGTATCTAAGGCTGATAACATGTACACGGTCAATAATGCAAGACAATAGCGACACATTAGATGGTCAGAGTGGAATTCTGTTGCAGCGAAAGAGATTCTGGAACCCCTGTGTACCAAAAGTTGCAAGTGAGCGAGCCAAAGAAATCCCAGTTATGAATTTGTTAACTGCAGTCTACAAATATTAGCTGGGAGATGTATTAGAAATCTTACGCCTTGCACTTTTGGGACATGGAGGGAAATTTGGATGACATTTCTAAGTGCAGAAGCCTTCCCTGAGGCCTGATTGTGTGCCAGGAAACCAATGGAAAGGGACTCTCACATCTCATTGGCTGAATTTTGGGCCATAATTACAGACAGATGTGAGACAAACCTCTCTAAAGCGTTATGGACAAAAAAGGTCTATAGGACTAACTACAGCATACTCATAAGCCAATCAAATTGGAACACATTTCCCACTGCAGCAAAGGCCTTTGGCATACAAAGTGTT
>JAWWMH010000039.1:0-11582 GCA_035049765.1 Desmognathus lycos | reverse complement strand
ACACTTTTAGTTAAACCCCTCCCCCCCCCCTGTGTTCTTTTTGTATTACCCGAGTTTAGGCTTGCCGTAGGGCTTTATATTACGCACGGGCGCGCGCGGTGCGCGCGCCCAAAGAAATTGAAGAAAGACTTTCAATGAATGTCCATTTAAACATAAGCGCGTAGCGCTGTGCTTTTGCCATAGCCCTAGACGCCGCGGACGCAGCAACACGAGCGTTTTTTCTCCCCCCGTTGGGTGACTGTAAGGTGAGCTATTACTCTTCCTTTTTTATAAAAAAACATTGTGCACAGTTTGCACTTGGTCCTCGTGGGCGCGTTCCACGCCCCCACGGGTCCCGTACATTTTTTTAGTTTATTTACATAGCTTTCCCCTTTCCCTTTGGTTTGTGTTACAGGTCTCTAGCTTTGGCTAGATACAGAGTCTACTGCCTTGCAGGTAGGCGTTTCGTTTTTACACTTGACAGATAGTCGATTTCCATTAGGAGTTTAGAGTTTTTTTGACCCACCCCTTTCCTTTCCTTGATTTTTCAGCCTTTAGCTGCTGTGACATCAGGTTAGTGTTTTCTTTTTTAGTTGCACAAGCAATTCTTTTGACAATGGGAATTTATATTTACATGTACATTGTTACTTATTTTTTAGTTGTGTTTTATACCGTTTAATCACACAGGTCAGTGATTGTGTATTGCTTTCTTTTCCTTGTATGACGCTGACTTTGTCACTTGATATGTACATATACTAACCTTTGGTCTTTTACTTTTTGTTTTGTCTTTCCTATATGTATTTTCCGTTCTTCATTGTTTTAACATGCATTTTGTGTGGTCTTGACTGATGGTGATTAAAATCTGTCATTATATTTAGTTACTTATGTATATAGGCTTGCATCTGAAGCAGGGACCTGATCGTCCCGAAACAATTGTCATGCATCATTAATATGCCTCTGTCAAATACTTTGTTTGCATTCTCAACGCAACATCATTGATACTGTTTGTGCTTAAATTGACTTTGGACGACTTTGTTTCATTACAATACAATGAAAATAAAATTGTGATTGTACATATGTTATTTACTGAGTTATTAACCGTGTAGCACTTAACTGTGTATCAATTTTCAATCACCTGTGTATTACTGCCATTGGAATGGGATAATCCTATTTATATATCCCACCCTCGTTAAACTTTAGGTGTGCACCACTTTTTGTTGGTCAAAAATTCTGACCACAACTATTTCTGTGCATTTGAATGAAGGTACCAGTGTGGCTGGGTCCCTTAGAGGAGCCGCCTGATTTAGTGACTTCTGACCCAGTATATTGCCCTCGTAGGAGGGCAATATACTGAAATTGAGATGGTCATGTGACTATCTCTCATGAACACCAGCCAACAGGATGACATAAAAACAAAACTAGGGTTTTATAACTACATATCGCAACACACTATACGCAGTATACTAGTAGTAAATGGGAAATATTGACTGGATTTGAGGTGTATATGGAATATTATAGCCCCCGAGGGAGGTCAATCTTACCGACAACAACAATATAGCCCTCGGCCTGCGTCCTTGGGCTATATTGTTGTTGGAGGGAAGATTGACCTCCCGAGGGGCTGAATAATATCCCATATACACAGAACGTGCCGACAAAGTTTAATTTATGAAGCCCCACAACTTCCATTTTATGTTGAGTATTGCATGTACTGCATGGAGTGAAATGTCCATTGCTTTGTATTGAACAGGCCGATGATCTGACGCAGACGCTGTTGCTTTAGCCCTGTCCATTACTTAATCTGATTATAGCGGAAATTACTGATTCCTCAGTGCAATGTTAAAAAATCCAAGGGGTTTCATAAATATAAATATATTATTATATAGCAGTGGTCGCGACTGTATACTTAAGATGAGTCAGCCATAGGAAATCTGAAAATTGGATTCACCATACCTTCTGAACCATGTTAAGGTGCTGCATGAAATGTGACCAAAAAACTGAATTCATTTGCCAAATTTCAGATCTGTATCATAAATTTTTTTAAAGTTATTGCAAAAAAAGCCATGTTTTTGACAAATGAATTGGAAATCCCATAGGGAAAAATGCCTATTTTTGTTCATATCTACAGCTTTAACTGCTGGACACATTTCCCTAGTTATTTTTTTAAATAAAAATTGTATTTGTCATGCATGCACTGTTGGGTCATAGAATTTTGTTTGTGCAAATATTTCAGAATATTTTTTGAGATATAGATGTATCCAACAATTCCCACCAAACCACTTCCTGTTTTCTCGTATTGGCCAGTGACAAAAAAGGCAGCTTCTCTCATAACAACTAGGAATAACTCAGGGGGTAAAACTGCTTTTGTATGAATAATGGTGACCCAGATTCAAATCCCAGCGCTAGCAGCACAAAAAACCTAAAGTTTGCATTTTTTCCAATTACAGTAGGGCTGCCAGATAGTTATTGTTATTATTATTATTATTATTATTATTATTATTATTATTATTGGTTTTCAGTGCCACACACCCATAGTGTAGGGCGTCATGCCCATAGTGTAGGGTGTCATGTTGCTGTTGCATAGATACAGTTCACCCATATTCAAAACACAGAGCAGCAGCAAAAAGATAAGAAAAGGAATTATTTTTCTCCCAGTACATGATTGCTCCAAGAGCTCCAAGATAGCAAAGGGGTACAAGAACTTATTGTACAGTGGTTCAAACTCCAAAGCTAACAACAAAAACAATCATATTTTTTTCCTTATTTTAATAGGGCTGTCAGATAGCATAGAGGCATAAGATGCCATTGCACCAATACAGCTTAACCGTATTCTAAGCCAAGAGCAGCAGCAACAAAATAAAAATTAAAAGCAACATAATAATTATTGCATGAATGTATGTATATTATTTTCCTGCTCTAATACAGCTGTCAGATAACACAGTGGAATAATCAACTGGTTTTAAGGCACAGCTTACCTGGGTTTAAACACTAGAGCTAGTACCAAAAGCAAGCATGTTTTTTTCCAATTATAATCGGGCTGTCAGATAACATAGAGGCACAAGCTGCCACTGTACTACAGCTTGTGAAAGTGGCAGTGATAACAGAGGTATCAGAGCCTGGGATATTGTCTAAATATTTTGTACAGCTAATCCATATTGAAAACCCAGAGCAGCAGCTAAAGAAAAATGAAAAGCAACATAAAAATTGTTGCATGAATGTATGTATATTTTTCTGATTCTAATAGAGCTGTTAAATAGCACAGTGGAATAAGCAACAGATTGTATGACACAGCTGGCTTAGGTTCAAATTCGTTTTTAAAAATTAAAAAATAATTTGAGCTATAAATGCACCCCACAATTTCCATCAAACCATTTCTGTTTATTTTAAATTTTAGCTTAAATAGAAATGTCAAAATTGGCAATTTGGGGTTGTATCAAGTCAAATAAAAGGCATGGTAGAGTTCACCTGTATGGTGAACATAAACACTTGCCTTTTATTTGGGTTAAAAAGACACCCAAATAGTTTTTTTCAATTGCATCAGCATTCACAAATGCAGCTGGAAATGCCTGACCTTAGCCTGGTATGGTCAGGCATTTCTTGTTTTTATGTTTTTCTTCCTTTTAATGTTTATGTTTAAAATACATATTGCGTTTGCAAACTCAACATGTATTTTAAACAAAAAAAGATATTTTTCTGCCAAAGTAAACATTTGGCAATGATAAGGGATTCTCCCTTACCATTGCCCAATGTTTAATTTAGCAGAAAAATACACACTAAGCACCATTGCTGAGTGCTTTCCTAGGTGAAATATTTCAGTCATGGCCGTGGTAGGGGTTAGCCCCTGTAAGGGGCTACACAGCCACATTAGTTTTCAATGTAACTGCAGCACCTTTTTGCAGTGGGTGACTACTGCGGGTGTTCTTTGCAAAAGAAAGACATTTACAATGGTAAAGGGGAACTTCTAGCCACTGTAATTACATTACTTTGGTAAGAAAATGCTCATGACCAAACTATGTGCCGTTTTTTAAACTCACAGCGGTTTAATGCCTAGTGGGCGCTATAGAAAAACTTTGAAATAAATAAATAAATATTGCAGCAGAGTGACATTGCCACCGCATAGAAAACTAATATGGCTGCGCAGGCATAGGTGGGTTCTGATATTTTTCCTGCCAAAATAATGAATTTACATTGGTAAGGGTATACTCATTGGCACTGTAAATTTGATACTTAAGCAAAAAAGTGCTCAGAAATCCACCTATTGCTAAGTGCCCTGAAAGTGCATTAGATGGCACTCTGCAATGGCAGGTTTGTGGGCATTTGCTTGTTCAAGTAACAAATTTACATTGGTAAATTATTTATAATTATCATACCATCTTTAACTCTCACATGTGTGATTAAGGATGGTATGATATTTCAAATGAATTAATACAAATTATTTATAATTGTAATTATTACTTAATTCATAAATTAAATAATGTTAACAAATAATTAATTGATTAATAATAATTATATTATAATACCTCACATTAACAATGATATTTTATTGATTTTACTAGATTAACATATGTAAATATCACCTTAACGTATCGTTTGAGGCTAAGGTTTTTTATTTGGAATATATTATATATTATACAGCAGCAGTTGCCACTGTATAGTTAAGGTGAGTTAGTTACTCCATAGGTCGAGTTAACATTGTGAAAATGTCAATTTTGCCAAAATTTGTGTACATTTTCCGTGCCCTCCCCATTTGTTTGCTGCAAGAAGAATATAAGCAAATTTCTTCTTTAATATCCAATTTTATCTGGAAAGGTCAGATAGCCAGACGCTCCTATTTGAAGCTTACTATCAACTGGGTGAGAGGGGGGTCTATCTCTGCCGGATATTAAGATATAAAATTGGGCTGCACAGATGGAACGCTTGAAAATGGTGTTCAATCAAGATCAATCTGCTCCAGAGTTTTTGTTACCATTATTTGGCATGCATAGGCGCAAGTTCGCGGACCGCCGCTATTTCAAGAAGGTGCGGCTAAAAGTGTTAAGGGTCTACCTGGAAAATTGGTCTCAGATAGCTAAATGGTGTGGTTTTCCCATGTATCACATGGCCTCACGTTTATGAGACGCTTCAATTTTTGATATTGCTATGTATGATGGGGCTGCCGCTGTATGGGAGTATGCCAATACATTGTCACTTGGAGATTTATACCAGAATGGCAGCTTTATGGCATTCGATGAAATCAAACAGAAGTATAATGTGCCTAACCACACTTTCTTTAAATATCTTCAGGTCGGCGACTTGGTATGTTCACACAATCTACTGAATCTCGATAGTAGCGAGTTCATCCTACACGTTGTCAGCCATAAGCGAACTAGGTCTGGCTGCATTAGTAGTCATTATAATATACTCGGGGATTATATAAGAGATGATCTGGAACATGTTGCAGAAAAATGGGCTAACGTACTGCAGAGGGTAGTTACTAAAAAGTGTATAGCGAACTCCTTACTAAGGGCTAAACGTGTCCTTATCAGTAACCGTTTAAGGACCCAACATCATAAACTTATACTGAGGTTATATTACACTCCTGCCAGAATTAACCGTTGGAGATCTGCACAAATGGCTAAATGTAATAGATGTGATGAATACAATGCTGATATGCTACATATGTTCGTTACCTGCCCTAAATTGGTGGAGTTTTGGTCAAGAGTAGCAGAATATCTTGACAGGATGCATGGGGAGGACATCGTATTGACTCAACCACTGATTGTTTTTGGAGCCGACATAGAAGTTGTGGGCACTCTTCCTGTCACTTTTAATGCTATAATTATCGCTTGCTTATTAATTACTAAGCACTGGGTTAGTACGGAGCCCCCCACTTCGTGGAGTGGGAGAAAGATTTTACTGATTGTCGTCTGTGGGAGCAAAAGATGCATGAGAAAAGAGGTAATCTCTCAAAATTTTATTTGAAGTGGGGCATGCTACTGGATGACGGTAACCCTGTTGATCAATGATTATTTGTGTATTTTTGTGACTGTTCATTAACTCTGATAGTAATCGGATGTATTTCATTTTCACTATCACTGATGAATTTAACACTGCGTTTTGTGTGTAATGGGTTCTCTCTGGTAGGATCTCTTGTTTTCTTCTCCTTGTGTATCATGAAACTGTGTACTACTTGACTACTTGGTGTAAAATTAAAAAAAAAAAGATAACAGTATCCCATAATATCATAAACGAGTTATGAGGAGAAATTCGCGCCAAATCACGATGCACATGACGATGTTTAGCTACGTGTCTAGACATGTGAATCACAACTCTCCGTAAACATTAACAAAAAATATATATATTTGAAAAATATGTTGGTAAACAAAAGCAAGGATGAGTGAGATGGGGCCAAGGGGAACAGGGAGAGGCACCTGAGAAGCAAGAACAAGGTGTATAAATGAGAAATACACGAGACTGCACCAGCTGGGGGACAAAACAGGCAGCCTTGTGGTAATAGTAGGTCCTCCTCTAGTAAGTTAGGTTTGTTAGGATGGCCAAGATGAAATCCTTGAACTAGTCGGGTGCATGGCCAGCTGATGCAAAGTTACAGCTGATACATTTGTTATTTACAAAATTATAGCATTTAATTATATATTTTTGTATTTTGACTTACCTCAGCTGCTGCCTCCATGGCCAGCATATGATGTTTTCTGGCCTAAAACATGAAAAACACATAAACCCTAATTTAATTATGAGACCCCATGACAGTTCCTGCTTATTCAGATTTTGAGAGACTTTAATTTTGATTGACATTGTCACATGTTAATAAGTATCAATTATAAAAGGAACAGATATCCCTCTGTCTGGTGCTGAGTCATGCCTGCCCGTGCATTTGCTGTGAATTCACTAGTAAGTACTAGGCCTTTAAGGTGGCAAAAAGTCAAATTTACTAAAGTGGCCACTACATGCATGGAACTTGACACTTTGGCCAGGCCCTCCATCAATGTTGGTATAAATTTAGAGATAGACCCTTTGGTGCTAGATGGAGCTCTAGAGACAAATGCTTTGGTGTTGGTTTGTGAGTCATAGGACTACATGAGGGGAACTTGCAAACATTTGCTGGGGGACACAAGATACGATATGAGTCTGACCCGAGGTCGCAGTAATCATATAAAAGTTAAGGGTACAGCAAAAATTGGGAAAGCAAGTATTGCAAGACGTACAAAATGGGTAATATTACATATGAAAGTCAATAACCTTAAGCGTACTCTCTAAAAACAAAGCCTAATTTTAGTGTCTGTCAATCAAATTCACGATGTTCCTGGCTAAGAATACTCTTCATTGGATTCTTGAAGATATGTGGGGTCTGCAGAAAACGGCTTGGGGCGCCATATGTGGCCCAACGGCCTTACTTTGAGTATCCCTGGACTAGATGAGCTGTCATAGTTTTAGAAAATATTTTCATCATTTTTTATATCTTCTTCAAGCTGAGCTGTTACGTCTTTAAATGAAGACTCCTTGGTGCCCTTTAATTCATGTTTACTGAGTATAAGGCTAACGTTGATGTTAAAGTTTTTCAAGTAAAAGGGGTTCTCCCAATAAAGCAAATTTCCAAGCACATCCTTCATATAATGTACGTTATGAGGCTACGTACACTGCTCGTCAATATTAGGTAGTAATGGGATCTTAATATAAGAAACAAACTAATTCACCAAGATAGATTGATTTGCTGGTGAATGATCGTAATCCTTCCAGGACTGGTCAAGCTCCATTCCTGGAACCTAGCAATGCTACTGCATCCTGTCCCCTTCAAAGGGATCTATTTCCACAAGTTGTCTTAGTTAAATTAACTACTTTTCCAGGAATGATAGTATGCAAATGAGATCATGACTGTAAACTATAATGCATAAGGGAGTTGTTTATAGAGTCCAATGTGATCAAATCAGCCATGTTAAGGTGGGGATGCTGGACACATGGAATTATTAGCATACCATTACATGGGTATTTACATCCCATGTATATTTTTTAGCTCACAACTCCTTGCTGATCCTGTGTTTCTGTACAATAGCACAGCATTTAATTATATATCATGCAGATTTTCCTACCTGGGCAGCAGCATATTGGTATCCCTCCACCAAAGCAGGAATCTAAAACATGAGAAACACAAAACATATAAATGTATTTAGTGTTGGACCCACTAAACCTAGTGTTTTTGTAATTTCTGCTTACACGAGTCTGTCCAATGTTTTGATATAATTTAAGATTCACGTTCAACTTGTTTGTCCTGCCTCAGCATAGTGTCTTTTAAAGATTACTATAGAGCCAGGAGCCCTCAGGAATTTAACAAGCATTGGCAATGCCCTTAGTTGATTGAGTGCAGTGTTTTTTTGTGTCGTTTAATGTTTACCATTGCCATCTGCCATTGTTCAGACTTTGTCTCTGGTGTGCATGTGCGCATTTGAATTTAGTACACATGTAGCATCATGCTAAATCAGAATGAATCTGTGCATTTAACACTAAGCAGACCTTGCAATCTGCTGTAAGTTTTAGGTAGACAAAACCAGGAGTACTGTTGGCTGTAGGCACACCTTGGGGGTGTGGGTGGACTCCTCATGCGAGCCACCCCTTCATTTTTCTATTGCCTGCAAAAGGAACATATGCTCACCCACTCCTCTTATATGCACCAGTATGGTATGGCACTGGATGTTGGGTATCCCCCCTGCATAATGTATCTCCTTGAATCCTATATCCTCCTCTACTCATCGGACTGCCAACCAGCTGTGCCTCAATCAGTCTCAGTGCTAGGATACATTGTTCTTATTAGAATTAGCATTATTATTACTCTACTATTACTGGTACTACATTAATAGTACCTTACGTTGGTCTCTTATGAACCCGTGGTTTTCCTGATAACTTGCCTCTCCCTCGCCTCTTCAGACAGCTAGCCAACTATGCCTCTCAGGCTTCGGGTAAGGGTACACTGATTTATTAAAATTAGCTTATTATTATGTCACTATCACTGTTATTTAATTAATGATACTTTCAGGGAGACTGTCTGATGCACTTATTCATTTTGCGGGTCTACCATACAATATGTGATACAGAAAGTTGGATACTGCGATGTAATGCATCATAAGAAGGTATTGGGATTCTGCACGGAATGCAAGTTTTTCTTGTGGTGCACTCTCCCCCCTTGTCTCCTCTCCTCCCAATATTGGAACACTGCGATGTAATTCATTCTATATAGGTTTTGGGACTCAATACAGAATGCAAGTTTTCTTTGAGATACTCGCTCCACCCTTTCTCCCCTGATCCCTTTAACTAAGGGCTGTTTTGCAGTGGCCAAGGGGTTAATGTGCCACATTGGGGGTCTGCACAGGATAAACAATTTCAACGAGATATCTGCCTTACACAGCACAAGCAGGCGACAGTGCGGGTAAAGTACTTATCTTAACGGGGGAGGCTTCTTCAGCTGGGTTTGGGGGGGCTTTATGTGTAATTTTGGCGGGCTGGAAGAAGGTACGGATCCCGGTGGCAATAAGAGGGCCACACAGTGTGCATCTGGACCTGGATGGGCTGCTTTGCCATACCCCCTGCCTCTTCATACCCCTCCCGACCTACTGTCATATGTTTGCATGTGTATTCCGATGCGCTCCTATCTTTCCCGTCCCCTCCCGGGCATATCCTCCCTATACTCCAGTATTCAGAAACATGGCCTCCTCTACTAAGGGCATGGTAAGGAAGGCCATTAAGAACATTCTAGGCCCAGGCTCGCTGTCCCATGTCACCCTCTTGCTCCCTGAACACCACTATGTATTCAACCGAACCCTATACAATCCCCCTCGGACTGCACCCCACTCCCCGGAACAACTCTAGTTGCTATTATCTATGGCAATCAGAATACTATTTATGTAATTCTAGACAGTAAGAGCTCTGTCATGCACATCTGATCGATAACTAGAACAGAGACTCAGTGGTCCCAGTTAATATAGGTCAAGGCGGGTCAGCATGATGGACCACGGGCCCACGCCTAGTCCCTCTCACCCATATGTCTACTGACTGCCTAGGCACTGGTCTTTGACCCCCAACCCCTCCCTCAGATGCACTTCACTCTCACTGCATGACTCTAAAGTATATTAATGCATGTTCACCAGATTACTAATGCATGCTATAGTTCATAAATTCTCTGCCATGCTATGTTCTGCTTCCTCCCACAGGTACGAGGTTGATGAGCAGCCCCAACAGACAGCGGTAGCTATATTGGGGGCTATATAAATACCGTAACGTAGCATAACATTCTCAGTGCTCACTTCACTGCCTCTATGGCTTTGCCAGTGCTTACTCGTCATCCCCTACAGCTTTGACAGTCGTCACACCTCTGCTACTATGGCTTTCACACTGCTTTGCCTCCTCATTAATTGCTTTTCCAGCACTCAATCTGCTGCCCCTGAGGTTCTTCCATTGTTCACATTGCTGCCCCAATTTCTTGTTGCATGCATCCTTTGATGAAGAACATTAACAACTAATTAATTACATTGGTGATGCTTGTTGCATGCATTCCTGGACTAAGAAAACTAAATGCATTAGTGATGCTTATTGCATACATCCCTGGAATAAGAAGGGGATCGGCGGAGGGCTTGAGCCGAAGGGCTCGGGGCCTTGGCGGACTTGTGTGGGGCAGGGCGCTCAGGGCTCGTGGGCGCCTCGGCTCGGGGTTTCCTCGGGGCGTGGGCGAGCTGCCTCTGGCTGGCGCTTGACCCTGGGGACCCCTCGGGCTCTCGAAACCGAACATTTCCCTGTCTGTGCCCTGGCAGGGGGCTAAAGTTTGTGGCCTCCCACCCCCCATGCCTCGAAAATAGAATCGCCGAATATACGTTTCTGCCAGCAAGCTGCCGTAAAACTTCAACGAAAAAAGGTTATGTGAGTGTATCCCTGCTCCGAATTTTTGCTCCGTCACATTGGAGAGTGACCCCTGCCTGTCTACATCCTTTTAACAACTGTGGAGAGAAATATAAGTGTTGGCTGCACAAATATAATTGAAAACGCGAGCGGATTGCTGCAGGCACGTGCTCAGCGCCCTTCTTGGAGCACGAGCTAGAGAGCTGTTGGCACGTGATCTGTGCCATTTTTGAACACGAGCTGGATTGCTGAAGACACGTGCTCAGCGCCATTTCTGAACACGCATTACTGCCCGGCTGCACTATGGGGAAGAAAGACGGAAAGAAGCAGACCACACTGGATAGCTACAGGCAGACGGGAGAACAGGGTGCCACCTCCCAAACCCCAGAGCCCGAAAAAGATGACCCTTCATTGGAAGGGAAAATACAATCTATGTTTGCGGAACTCCAAAAGGGAATTGGCCAAATAAATAATAAACTTGACGCACAAGGAGCCTGTCTGGTTGGATTGCAAACGGCTGTAGACTCTTTGAAAACGAAAACACAGCAGACAGAGCAGAGATTGGGAGATACTGAGACTAAGGTTGATGCCCTCACTAGACGACTTGTGGAGGCCGAAAATCATATCACAGAAATGAAGAACAAACAGGAGGACCTTGAAGGGCGTTCGCGAAGAAACAACCTACGTTTACTTGGTCTGGAGGAGAGCCACACAGCAAGACCACTAGA
>JAWWMH010000038.1:0-11653 GCA_035049765.1 Desmognathus lycos | reverse complement strand
GCACAATTTTATCCACAATAAAACCGGCGGACACCATGGTGTGCACAGAGTGGCCTCCCACAGCCACATACCTACGAGTGGACTAGCTAAAAAAATCGGCCTGGGGAAAAAATCAACAGGCCTCGCAACTGTTCATGTGTTATTGTTTGTGAAGCTGTGGACTGCTCAGAGGGTTAAGGAATCTTCCGGCGGCTCCTTTTATTGACGCGGGGCACACACGCCCCTTGTAACTATGGTGCCTCGCAGGGCACAAACAACCTCAGTACATCCCTCCCCCATTCACATGAGATTAGAGTCTTTGGAATTACCATTGGTAGAAGTCTCTGAGGTGATTAGGTGGTTGGCGAAGTCTTGATGACGCTCTGGCGCCTGGCGGTGGTGTTAGTGCGTGAGGTTGATGTCCGCTGGGAGGACAAGCTGTAGGCGTTCCAGGGCTTGGCTGCTGTGGAGCAGGCGGAGGTGGTTGAGGAGCCTGGGAGATCTGTGCGCGGTAGGGGAGTGCCTGCTCTGGTGCGGGGTTAGACGGTGGAGGTCTTGTGTGTCCACCCTCCGGGGGCGAGGCGGCAGGTTGTGAGGCCGGCAGGCGTCTGAACCAGGAGGCGTGTCTTGTAACGGGGCGGCCGCCCCTGGACGCGGAGATCATTGAGCCTTTCACGTTGGTCACCAGCAGGGGATCGAGGTGGTAGGGCGTGGAGAGCTTGTTCGGGGGTCTGTCTTGGCGGAGGAGCACCGAGTCCCCGGGCAGGAGGCCGTGGGGAGGAGCGGGGCGGTGTTTGGATGCAGCAGCATTGGAGAAGGATCTGCTGAGAAAGTCCGCCTGTGCTGCGTTTGATGAAACAGGAGCCGCTGCTGGGGGCAGAGGTAGGGAAGCTTGCATAGGGCGGCCCAGGAGGACGGTGGCAGGTGGTGCGCCTGTGGAGCAGTGAGGCGTCGTGCGGTAAGCACGGAGGAATGTAGTGGTGGCGGCGCGAAGGTCCTGGTGGGTTGCAGAAGCGATTTGCAGGGAGCGCTTGAGGGTCTTCATGAACCGCTCCACTTCGCCATTGGCTTGAGGCCAGTGAGGGGTGATTTTGCGGTGGGTGAAACCCAGGCGAGCTGCAAAGGACTGGAAGGCGGCGCTCTGGAAGGGAGGGCCGTTGTCGGACTTGACCACGGCTGGGGTGCCCAGAGCGGCGAAGGTGCGGTCAAGAGCTGGAAGAACGACAGCTGCCTTGGTGGATGGTAGGAAATGGGTGACGGGGTACTTGCTGTGGTCGTCCATGATGACCAGGATGTGGGAGCCGTCAGGGAGATCGCAGAAATCAATGCTGAGTTCAGTCCATGGGCTGGCCGGTGAGGGCATGGTGATGACAGGGCCAGGACTCGGCGGTGCAGAGGTGGCTGCGCAGGCGTGGCAGGACTTGACAGCGTTGTCAACCAACGCGTCCATCGTGGGGAACCAGAGTGAGCAGCGGAGGCGGGACTTGGTTTTGGAGATGCCCTGGTGACCTTCGTGGGCGAGTTGGACGAGGCGTTGCCACAAGGCTTGCGGCGCAACCAGCCGGTTGCTCTTCAGCAGGATGCCTGAGTCGGTGAGGGTCAGGTCCGACCGGTTGTGGAGTAGGGCACGCAGGAAGGTCTGGGCGTCTGGTGTCTTCAGCGGGATGGAGTCAGCAAAGGAGAGCCAGGAGTCTGAGGTGTGTGCCGCGATGGCTGCCTGGAGGCAGGGGTCGTCGCGGTATGCTCTGGAGAGCTCCGGCAGTGTGATGGCCGCAGGCAGGGCATTCGAGGCCACGAGGTTGACATACACTGACGAGAGCTTCTCGTCTTCCAGTTCAGTTGGGGTGGCGGCACGGGGGTGCCGGGAAAGGTAGTCAGCAGCATTCGTGGCACCAGGTCGGTAGACAACCGAGTAGTCAAGGTGTTGGAGCTGGAGGATCCAGCGCTCTATCCGAGCCGGAGGCTTGGAGGATGGCCCGTTGAAAAGGAATGTTAGAGGTTTGTGGTCGGTCACGATGGACAAAGGTCTGCCGGTGATGTAGAGTCGAAAGTGGGTACATGCCCAGAGGATGGCCAGGGCCTCCCGTTCAGTTTGGGAGTAGCGCTGTTCAGTGGGCGTGAGGGCCCGGCTGCCGTAGGCAAGGGTGGAGATGGTTGCTGAGGGCGTCAACTGGGTTAGGATGGCGCCTAGGCCCACGGGGCTGGCGTCAACGATCAGTTCCGTGGCCATGTCCATGCTGAAGTAGGCAAGAGTTGACTGTGTGGTTAGAGCAGACTTGATGGCTTCGAAAGCGGCCTGCTCTCGGTGGCCCCAGGACCAGGGAGCGCCGGACTTCGTCAGGAGGCGCAGAGGTTGGGCTACAGTGGCGAGGTCAGGGATGAAGCGGCCACAGTATGTAACCATGCCCATGAAGCTCCTGACGTCAGAGGCTGAAGAGGGTGGAGGTGTGGCCTTGATGTCGGCGACCTTGGCAGGGTCCGGGGAGATCCCCGAAGGTGAGAACACGTAGCCAAAGAATTCGATCTTCGAGACGCCCAGCTCGCACTTGTCCTTGTTCAGCCTTAGGCCCTTGTTCTCAAGTCTGGAGAAGACGTTGTGTAGGCGAGCGGCGTGCAGCGCTGGGGAGGAGGCAAAAACCAGGATGTCATCGCTGACGTAGAGTTGGCCCTGCAGGCCGGCCAGGGATGCCTGGATGGCGTTTTGGAAGATCTCAGCGGCCGAGGATACTCCGAAGCTCAGCCGCTTGTAGCGACGGAGGCCAACGTGGGTTGAAAACGTGGTGATGTGCCTGGAGTCTGGATGTAGGGCCAACTGATGGTAGCCGGCGGTGAGGTCAAGTTTTGAAAAGATGGTGGCGCCGTTGAGGTCAGCGAGTATGTCATCGACTGTAGGGGAGATGTGCCGCACCCGCTGGATGGCTTTGTTGGGGAGGCGCATGTCCACACAGATACGGATCTGGCCTGGCCTCTTCGGCTTGGGGGCGATGACGATGGGGGAAACCCACGGGGTGGGTTCGTGGACCTGCTCAATTATGTCCTGTTCTTCGAGGAGCCTGATTTCATGCTCAACTTGAGGTCGAAGGGGGATGGAGATCCTGCGGTGGGGCAGGGCTACAGGTTGGACCGTGGGGTCGATGTGAAGCGTCACCATGTAGTCTCTGAGGAGGCCCATGCCTCGGAACAGGTGGGAAAACGATGCAGATAGAGCTTGGAGATCAGGGGGTGGCGGAGAGGGAGCCACGGTGGACACAGAGCTGATAATGCGCACAATGTCCAGTGCCAGTAGGGTGTCGAAACCAAGCAGCAGATCCGAGCCTTGCTCGGTGACGTGGAAAATAGAGGAGGTGGAGAGTCTGTCGGTGGTAACAGCCGCAGCAAACGTGCCGTGTGTCGCCATGGGCGTCGAGGCACCGAACTGGAAGAGTTGGTCCGTAGGCGGAGAGAGAGGAGGTGGCGCTGGGAGGGTGCGGTAGATGGTTACTGGCATCACATTGATGTGGGCCCCTGTGTCGATGATGGCAGTCAGTGGGTGGCCGTTGATGTGGACGTGGCAGGTGGGATGAGGTCGTCGAAGTGATGAGGTGGCGTTTACGGCGTGGATGCCCCAGACACAGGCGTCATCCGCAGCCGCCTGGGCGTCGTAGCAAAGGTCGGTGGATGCAGTGAGGTCAGCTGGCTCTTGCGTGTCGTAGCCCAGGTCGAAATTGCCCCAGGAGGCGTGATCAGAAAAGGAGATGGACTGCACGGCGTCTGAGAGGTCAAGCAGGTCATCACACGTGGGCGTTGTGTTCTGTGGCATGGCGGCGATGTTCATTGTTGCGGCGGGCATAGGCGTGGAGAAGATATTGTTCGTTTGCAGCGTAGGTGGGGGTAGCTGCTGGTAGGGCGGTGGGGCCCTGCGCGCCGTGAAGCAGACTGACTCAAAGTGATTCCACTTGCTGCAGACTCGACACTGGTGGCCCCTGGCAGGGCAGTGAAGTGACGGGCCAGGGCCGTAGGCAGGAGGGTGGGGAATGCCACAGTTGTAGCAGGCTCGTTGAGTTGTGGCGGTTTGAGTGCTGGCCCATTGGTCAGGTTGGCGCCATTGTCCATAAGGTGACTGTTGCTGCTGTGGTGGCCAGGCGGTGTAGCGCGGCGGGTGCCGCCAGGATGTCTGTGAGGGAGCCTGTGGGCGCTGTCGGTGGTGGGGTTGACGTTGTTGTCGGCCACGTGGAGGCTGTTGGCTGGGCCTGGCGTAGGGGTCAGAGCCGACCCATTGAACCGCAGCGGGGGGTGTAGGTGGCGTGGAGGCTTCGGCTTTTGCTTGTTCCCGCTTCTCCAGTTCAGTGGTGCGTCTGTCGGTCGCTTCTTCCCTGGTAGCGATGGTGATGGCTTCTGTGAGAGGCAGGTGGTTGGCTGACATCAGGGTGCGCTGAACAATTTTGGAGCGGCAGCCATTTTCAAGTTGTGATCGGACAACATCGAGGGGGGTGTCGTACTTGCCCTGTTCCGCCAGGAGCAGGAGGCGGTCAAAATATTCTTTCAGAGTCTCGGTGTCGGTCTGCTTGGCTTCCATGAAGAGGAAGCGGTATTCTTCTTTTGTTCGGTGTTCCGAGAGTTTGGCAGTCAGGCCGTTTACGACGTCCTCGTAGGATGCCTCAGCTGTGGCAAAGGAGGATGCTTGTAGGTGGAGTTCAGGGCCAATGACGAGGAGGAGCGTCAGTTTTTGTTTGGCTGCAGGTATTTCATCGTAGAGGATGTGCGTGTTGAGTAGGGACAACCACACTCGCCAGCGGTGGATGACCGTGGCAGGGTCAGCAGTGACGCTGAAAGGGGGTATCTGTGGCAGGCCCCTGCGCTGTGGTGCTGGTGGGGTTGCAGTGCCGGAGCCAGCGGGGGCGGCTGTGGACATCTTGGAGGCGGTGCCACAGAGGGTGCAGAGGGTGGGTAGGAGAGAGCTGAGCCGGTGTGCCACTGGGTGGTGCGCCGCTGGTGGGGGCACTCACCGGTTTGAGGATCTGGGCAGCAGTGGGTCGCTGGCAGGCAGGCGTCGCAGGCAGGCACGTGGGGCCTGGAGGTGCAGGGTATGATGGAGGACACGCCGGTCCTCACACAGCGTTGGAGGTGGTGTGGTCACGTGGCAGCGGCCACGCGGCTTCAGCCGCGGCGTCGTGGTCGTCCCCTGTGGCGGCGGCCACGTGGTGTGCTGGGCAGCGGCGGCTGCGTGGGAGGCAGGGCAGCGGCGGCTGCGAGTGAGCGTGGGGCAGCGGCGGCTGCGTTCCCTGCGGTGTCTGCTCGTGGCGCTGCGGCGGTGAGTTTGCCGGCGGCCACGTGGGTGGGGGCGGCGGCGGCCGCGCGTCCCTGGTGGCGGCGGCCACGCGGCTGGGATGCGGCCGCGGGAGTCGAGTGGGGGTGGCGGCGGCCACTGCGTGTGCTCCTGGGGGTGGTGCGGGGTGGCGGGGTCCTGTTCCCGCTCGTCGCCAGTGTCGTGGTGTGCGGTAGAGGCGGCGGATCAAAGGAGGGAGACACACACACAGTCACTCGGTGCAGTGGGGACGCCGGAAGTGACGTCTCACTTCCGGCGGCTCCTTTTATTGAGGCGGGGCACATACGCCCCTTTAACTACGGTGCCTCGCAGGGCACAAGCTGCCTTAGTACATCCCTCCCCCATTCACATGAGATTAGAGTCTTGTGGGACTACCACTGGAGGAAGTCTCTGTGGTGATTAGGTGGCTGGCGAAGTCTTGACGATGCCCTGGCACCTGGGGGTGGTGTTGATGCTTGGGGTTGGTATCCGCTGGGAGGAGCTGTCGCTGGCGCACTCGGGCTCGGTTGTTGTGGGGCAGGCATAGGTTGTGGAGGAGCCTGGGAGATCTGTGCGCGGTAGGGGAACGCCTGTTCCGGTGCAGGCCTTGGCGGTGGAGGTCCTGAGCACCCACCCCCCTGGGGCGAGGCGGCAGGCTGTGAGGCCGGGAGGCGACGGAACCAGGAGGCGTGTCTTGTGACGGGGCGGCCGCCCCGGGACGCGGAGACCATTGAGCCCTTTACGTTGGTCACCAGCAGTGGATCGAGGTGATAGGGCGTGGCGAGCTTGTTCGGTGGTCTGTCCTGGCGGAGGAGCACCGAGTCCCCTGGCAGGAGGCCGTGGGGAGGAGCGGGGCGGTGTTTGGATGCAGCAGCATTGGAGAAGGATCGGCTGAGAAAATCCGCCTGTGCTGCGTTGGATGAAGCAGGAGCCGCCGCTGGGGGCAGAGGCAGGGATGCTTGCATAGGGCGGCCTAGGAGGACTGTGGCAGGTGGTGCGCCTGTGGAGCAGTGAGGCGTCGTGCGGTAGGCACGGAGGAATGTAGTGGTAGCGGCGCGAAGGTCCTGGTTGGTTGCAGAAGCGATTTGTAGGGAGCGCTTGAGGGTCTTCATGAACCGCTCCACTTCGCCGTTGGCTTGAGGCCAGTGAGGGGTGATTTTGCGGTGGGTGAAACCCAGGCGAGCTGCAAAGGACTGGAAGGCGGCGCTCTGGAAGGGAGGGCCGTTGTCGGACTTGACCACGGCTGGGGTGCCCAGAGCGGCGAAGGTGCGGTCAAGAGCTGGAAGAACGACAGCTGCCTTGGTGGATGGTAGGAAATGGGTGACGGGGTACTTGCTGTGGTCGTCCATGATGACCAGGATGTGGGAGCCGTCAGGGAGATCGCAGAAATCAATGCTGAGTTCAGTCCATGGGCTGGCCGGTGAGGGCATGGTGATGACAGGGCCAGGACTCGGCGGTGCAGAGGTGGCTGCGCAGGCGTGGCAGGACTTGACAGCGTTGTCAACCAACGCGTCCATCGTGGGGAACCAGAGTGAGCAGCGGAGGCGGGACTTGGTTTTGGAGATGCCCTGGTGACCTTCGTGGGCGAGTTGGACGAGGCGTTGCCACAAGGCTTGCGGCGCAACCAGCCGGTTGCTCTTCAGCAGGATGCCTGAGTCGGTGAGGGTCAGGTCCGACCGGTTGTGGAGTAGGGCACGCAGGAAGGTCTGGGCGTCTGGTGTCTTCAGCGGGATGGAGTCAGCAAAGGAGAGCCAGGAGTCTGAGGTGTGTGCCGCGATGGCTGCCTGGAGGCAGGGGTCGTCGCGGTATGCTCTGGAGAGCTCCGGCAGTGTGATGGCCGCAGGCAGGGCATTCGAGGCCACGAGGTTGACATACACTGACGAGAGCTTCTCGTCTTCCAGTTCAGTTGGGGTGGCGGCACGGGGGTGCCGGGAAAGGTAGTCAGCAGCATTCGTGGCACCAGGTCGGTAGACAACCGAGTAGTCAAGGTGTTGGAGCTGGAGGATCCAGCGCTCTATCCGAGCCGGAGGCTTGGAGGATGGCCCGTTGAAAAGGAATGTTAGAGGTTTGTGGTCGGTCACGATGGACAAAGGTCTGCCGGTGATGTAGAGTCGAAAGTGGGTACATGCCCAGAGGATGGCCAGGGCCTCCCGTTCAGTTTGGGAGTAGCGCTGTTCAGTGGGCGTGAGGGCCCGGCTGCCGTAGGCAAGGGTGGAGATGGTTGCTGAGGGCGTCAACTGGGTTAGGATGGCGCCTAGGCCCACGGGGCTGGCGTCAACGATCAGTTCCGTGGCCATGTCCATGCTGAAGTAGGCAAGAGTTGACTGTGTGGTTAGAGCAGACTTGATGGCTTCGAAAGCGGCCTGCTCTCGGTGGCCCCAGGACCAGGGAGCGCCGGACTTCGTCAGGAGGCGCAGAGGTTGGGCTACAGTGGCGAGGTCAGGGATGAAGCGGCCACAGTATGTAACCATGCCCATGAAGCTCCTGACGTCAGAGGCTGAAGAGGGTGGAGGTGTGGCCTTGATGTCGGCGACCTTGGCAGGGTCCGGGGAGATCCCCGAAGGTGAGAACACGTAGCCAAAGAATTCGATCTTCGAGACGCCCAGCTCGCACTTGTCCTTGTTCAGCCTTAGGCCCTTGTTCTCAAGTCTGGAGAAGACGTTGTGTAGGCGAGCGGCGTGCAGCGCTGGGGAGGAGGCAAAAACCAGGATGTCATCGCTGACGTAGAGTTGGCCCTGCAGGCCGGCCAGGGATGCCTGGATGGCGTTTTGGAAGATCTCAGCGGCCGAGGATACTCCGAAGCTCAGCCGCTTGTAGCGACGGAGGCCAACGTGGGTTGAAAACGTGGTGATGTGCCTGGAGTCTGGATGTAGGGCCAACTGATGGTAGCCGGCGGTGAGGTCAAGTTTTGAAAAGATGGTGGCGCCGTTGAGGTCAGCGAGTATGTCATCGACTGTAGGGGAGATGTGCCGCACCCGCTGGATGGCTTTGTTGGGGAGGCGCATGTCCACACAGATACGGATCTGGCCTGGCCTCTTCGGCTTGGGGGCGATGACGATGGGGGAAACCCACGGGGTGGGTTCGTGGACCTGCTCAATTATGTCCTGTTCTTCGAGGAGCCTGATTTCATGCTCAACTTGAGGTCGAAGGGGGATGGAGATCCTGCGGTGGGGCAGGGCTACAGGTTGGACCGTGGGGTCGATGTGAAGCGTCACCATGTAGTCTCTGAGGAGGCCCATGCCTCGGAACAGGTGGGAAAACGATGCAGATAGAGCTTGGAGATCAGGGGGTGGCGGAGAGGGAGCCACGGTGGACACAGAGCTGATAATGCGCACAATGTCCAGTGCCAGTAGGGTGTCGAAACCAAGCAGCAGATCCGAGCCTTGCTCGGTGACGTGGAAAATAGAGGAGGTGGAGAGTCTGTCGGTGGTAACAGCCGCAGCAAACGTGCCGTGTGTCGCCATGGGCGTCGAGGCACCGAACTGGAAGAGTTGGTCCGTAGGCGGAGAGAGAGGAGGTGGCGCTGGGAGGGTGCGGTAGATGGTTACTGGCATCACATTGATGTGGGCCCCTGTGTCGATGATGGCAGTCAGTGGGTGGCCGTTGATGTGGACGTGGCAGGTGGGATGAGGTCGTCGAAGTGATGAGGTGGCGTTTACGGCGTGGATGCCCCAGACACAGGCGTCATCCGCAGCCGCCTGGGCGTCGTAGCAAAGGTCGGTGGATGCAGTGAGGTCAGCTGGCTCTTGCGTGTCGTAGCCCAGGTCGAAATTGCCCCAGGAGGCGTGATCAGAAAAGGAGATGGACTGCACGGCGTCTGAGAGGTCAAGCAGGTCATCACACGTGGGCGTTGTGTTCTGTGGCATGGCGGCGATGTTCATTGTTGCGGCGGGCATAGGCGTGGAGAAGATATTGTTCGTTTGCAGCGTAGGTGGGGGTAGCTGCTGGTAGGGCGGTGGGGCCCTGCGCGCCGTGAAGCAGACTGACTCAAAGTGATTCCACTTGCTGCAGACTCGACACTGGTGGCCCCTGGCAGGGCAGTGAAGTGACGGGCCAGGGCCGTAGGCAGGAGGGTGGGGAATGCCACAGTTGTAGCAGGCTCGTTGAGTTGTGGCGGTTTGAGTGCTGGCCCATTGGTCAGGTTGGCGCCATTGTCCATAAGGTGACTGTTGCTGCTGTGGTGGCCAGGCGGTGTAGCGCGGCGGGTGCCGCCAGGATGTCTGTGAGGGAGCCTGTGGGCGCTGTCGGTGGTGGGGTTGACGTTGTTGTCGGCCACGTGGAGGCTGTTGGCTGGGCCTGGCGTAGGGGTCAGAGCCGACCCATTGAACCGCAGCGGGGGGTGTAGGTGGCGTGGAGGCTTCGGCTTTTGCTTGTTCCCGCTTCTCCAGTTCAGTGGTGCGTCTGTCGGTCGCTTCTTCCCTGGTAGCGATGGTGATGGCTTCTGTGAGAGGCAGGTGGTTGGCTGACATCAGGGTGCGCTGAACAATTTTGGAGCGGCAGCCATTTTCAAGTTGTGATCGGACAACATCGAGGGGGGTGTCGTACTTGCCCTGTTCCGCCAGGAGCAGGAGGCGGTCAAAATATTCTTTCAGAGTCTCGGTGTCGGTCTGTTTGGCTTCCATGAAGAGGAAGCGGTATTCTTCTTTTGTTCGGTGCTCTGAGAGTTTGGCAGTCAGGCCGTTTACGACGTCCTCGTAGGATGCCTCAGCTGTGGCAAGGGAGGATGCTTGGAGGTGGAGTTCAGGGCCAATGACGAGGAGGAGCGTCAGTTTTTGTTTGGCTGCCGGTATTTCATCGTAGAGGATGTGTGTGTTGAGTAGAGACAACCACACGCGCCAGCGGTGGGCTACCGTGGCAGGGTCGGCAGCAACGCTGAAAGGGGGTATCTGTGGCAGGCCCCTGCGCTGTGGTGCTGGTGGGGTTGCAGTGCCGGAGCCGGAGGGGGCGGCTGTGGACATCGTGGAGGTGGTGCCAAGGAGGGCGCAGAGGGTGGGCAGGAGAGACCTGGGCCGGTGTGCCAATAGGTGGTGCGCCGCTGGTGGGAGCACTCACCGTCTTGAGGATCTTGGCAGCAGTGGTCCGCTGGCAGGCAGGCGTCTCTGGCAGGCACGTGGGGCCTGGAGGTGCAGGGGATGTTGGAGGACACGCCGGTCCTCACGCAGCGTTTGAGGTGGTGTGGTCACGTGGCAGCGGCCACGCGGCTTCAGGCGCGGCGTCGTGGTCGTCCCCTGTGGCGGCGGCCACGTGGCGTGCCTGGCAGCGGCGGCTGCGTGGGAGGCAGGGCAGCGGCGGCTGCGAGTGAAGAGGGGCAGCGGCGGCTGCGTTCCCCGCGTTGGCTGCTCGTGGTGCTGCAGCGTGGGAGTGGCGGCGGCCACGTGGGTGGGGGCAGCGGCGGCCGCGCGTCCCTGGTGGCGGCGGCCACGCGGCTAGTATGCGGCCGCGGGAATTGGGTGTGGGTGGCGGCGGCCACAGCGTGTGCTCCTGGGGATGGTGTGGGCTGGCGGGGTCCTGTTCCCGCTCGTCGCCAGTGTCGTGGCGTGCGGCTGGAGCAGGGGAAGAAAGGAGACACGCTCACACACAGCTTCTTCGATCGGTGGGGACGCCGGAAGTGACGTCTCACTTCCGGCGGCTCCTTTTATTGAGGCGGGGCACACACGCCCCTTGAACTACGGTGCCTCGCAGGGCACAAGCTGCCTTAGTACATACCCCTTGAGAAATAGCACATATAAATACCAAATTCGACCTGTTATTGCTGGGAAATGACACTCTCAACAATAGGTACCGGGTTTTGGCGCTCTCTCAGGGCTTCTTGTAAAATAGGGATCTGCTCACCCCCATAGCCAAGAAACAAAGGAAACAGTTTACGCTGGCGTCACGTCAGAGTTCCTTTCCAATCTCATGGCACCGTCTCGAGCTGGAGACAGTGCCAGCGCTTGGGATGTGTAACCTGTGCTTTGCTCAGGATCCAGCGCCTCGCGACTTCCTTTTGTCAATTCCCAACATGAAGGAACAAATTTACATATATTTTTTAATTTTTCGATCAGAGGGTTAAATCTAATAAAAATCGATTACTCACAAGATCATGATCTCTGCAGTCCAATCACTAATGCTTTTATAATATACATCTCAATTCAAAGTTAACACTCTGAGAACAAAGTACTGTAACATTCTTAAAGCCCAGAAAGCATTTCCTCTTTCTCAGCAATTTAATATATGTATTCTCTGGCGGTGGGGATAAGCTGATGTCAGACTCCAGCGGAAATCTCAAATTTAAACGTACTATAACTTTTAACCGTTTGACGTATTGACATGAAATTTTACATTTAAAGGGGCGGGCATAGACTGAATGCTTTTGTCAACTTTTGTGCTGATTTTCCAAACTTTTTTTTT
>JAWWMH010000036.1:0-11744 GCA_035049765.1 Desmognathus lycos | reverse complement strand
CACATTTTTGTAAATTTCAGACACCACCCATGTGCGATTCACAATTTTTTGGTGTCATTAGATTGCCCATCCAGTTAGAAGAAAAGGAGCCAAAAATGGCTGTGATTGGCCAATCCAATCAAAAATTACAGGCCTCTAACTGGATGCACCACCAAACAGCCAAGAAATTGGCTCAGCACTGGGGAGTCACAAGAGTCTAAAACCCTTAGCAGCTAAGTGGTTAAGGAGAAAAACTTTGCTTATCAGTCAGTGCTCTGAGCATGTTTAAAGCATGGTAAAAAACTGCATACCCAGATTGATTTTTTAACCGGAGATGGGGATTGCCAAATTTGTCTTCACCCACGGTGCTACGTGACCAAAGGCCGGTGCTGCCTTCCCCCTAAGAAGCATCCCCAACCTCCATTTAGCTGATTAGTGCAGCTTCTTCCTAGAGAAAGTACCCCTCTGAAGTCCAGTCTCCAGGCCTCCAAGGTGGAGACCATTTCATACTGTGTGCTTTCAAAATGAATGCACTGTGCAGGTGCAGCGACTAGTGGTGCTGCACCCGTTCTGGGACTGTGCATTGAATTCCATTGCATAGTCCCAAATGGAAGCAGTGACACTAGTCATCTAGCCTATGCAGTGCATTCAATTTGAATGCGCACAGTGCAAAATGGTCCCCGCCTCATAGGCCTAGAGGCTGGGTTTCAGAGGAGGCCTCTGTGTAGGAGAAGCCGTGCCTATCAGGTAAATCGGGGGTGTCACTTATTAAGAGATGGGGTTGGATTTTGTAGAGATCTCCGAAAGCAGATGTTATGCCCGGGGCTCTCGGGGATCAATAGATCAATAGTTATCTCACCTTTGTACACTTTATAGTTTCCTCACCTCACCCCCACATCAGCACCTCTGCACCCTTGTAATTAGTTTCCACAACTCACTCCACTCTTGACAATAGATATTGAATTTCCAGCACTGAGGCCAGCCTGCTCTCTGCAATTCCCAACACACCCTGATGACCTGGAATCTGGGCACAAGGCTGGTCTCTCATAGACCCCAAAGGTGGTGACGTCCCTGAGCTTTGCCGCCATCAACTGCCTTTGCTTCCCAGATACCTGGGACCACGGACCGTAGCCAGTGAACTCCTGCCTTGGGCCTGTCCTTAGATCCAGAGGAACACTTGGAGACATCACCATATCGCGGGTGAGTCTCCACTGCACCCACCAACCTGAAAGCTTGCTTTTTGCTATTCTCCTTGTCACCAAGGGCCGACAAGGAGCTCATGAGAGCTCATGAGAGCTATCGTTCTTTCCCCTTTCTGGCACATGCCCCTTTTGTGGGGTGGGATTACTTGTCTGGACAGCCTTTGGCTAACTGAAACCCCATCCGCAAAGGGTCAGTCTATACTCTTGTTCAGAATCAGGGCCTTGAGCGGCCTCCCACACTCAGCCACCTAAACTCACTCGGATTTTAAGGTCAGAGTTTGAATCAAAGGACAGACTTCGACTAAGAGAAACTTTCAGCGAACAAATCATTCAGCCTTAGGTAAAGCCAGTGCTTTTCCTAAGGCTAAAGCTACCTAACCTGAAGCCAACCCTCCAGCTCTGCCAAGCCACAACCAGAGCCTGGAGGTTAAACTTGAAATCCCAGTGCCTCCCCCTTTCAGAACGCAAGAGCTTCCTCCTGGAAGAGTAATCCATTACATGCTCTGAATATCCGAAACCCCAGAATAAGTCCTCTCATCATCCCAAGGGCGGTGCCAGCGGAGCCTTTCTGCTGGAGTACACCACTGTTGTCTGCTAAAGTCAGATTTCTCATTTGATCCCGCAAGCCTTCACATATCCTTTCAAGTAAGGCTAGTCTTATCAGGAAGCAAAGGCCATACGCCTTCCCCGGTAAGATGGAGAAAGTGCTAAAGAAGATTAATCAGACTTTGTCTGAGCATAGGCAGGATTTGCAGGCAGGTAGATGAGAGACTATAACCCTCCAAAAAAGTTTGTCTGACTTACAGGTGTTTGTCCAGAGTTTGGGGTCTGCTCCTACAGGAGCCATGCCTTCCTGATCGTGTATGCCAATTCTTTCAGACTTCAACTTGGATAAGCCCAAGGAGGAGGTGGAGGTTAACTTAAAGATTGCTCCTCCTGAGAGATTCCTTGGTAACCCGAAGCTCTGTAAGGCATTTCTGACACATGGTAACCTGCATTTCTGTGCTAAGGCTACTCAATTCAGGTCAGATCAAGCAAAGGTTTTATTTTAAATCTCTAATCTAGGAGAAGATGCTTTCGCTTTGGCATCACCATTGTTGGACAAAGACTCACCATTACTAAATAACTTTGGCAGCTTTGTAGCGGAGTTCAAAAGAATCTTTGAACGATCTCAGGATGATCAGGCAAAAAAGTAGAACTGCTTACTCTTACGCAGGGTGCATCCGATCTCACACACTACATCTCGAGATTTTACCAATTGGTGTTAGAACTAGAGTGGCCAGAGGAGGCGCAGTATTTGATTTTCATGCTAGGACTGCGAGAAGATATTAAGGATACCCTCAAATATGTCTACCAGCAACCAGCCACTTCTAAGGAGTTAATAGACATAGCTATCCTAATAGATCAACGCAGGATGGAAAAAGCATAGAGAATCTCAGAAACTAGAATTCAGATATTAGAATCCTAAGACTATTGAAAGGAATGCAGATAAGACCCTTGAAAAGACCAGCTCGGGCCCACTCCCAAGGCATTCGTCACCACAGGAGCTGAAATTTCGAGGACCATTAAAGGCTGAAGAATGTGAGCGGCGCCGGAAGCTGGGCCTTTGTATGTATTGCGGTCAAGCTGGACACCTACTAAAAGAATGCCCCCTTGACTATGAAGCTGGAAACTGAGGAAAATATTCCTGAGTCCTTGAACCTTGAACAGTCTCTTCTGAATCTCTGGAAAATGAGGAAGCTCAAACCTAAATGAGTGTGGGGGCTTGAGCTTAGTTAATAAGGATGTCTCTTTCGAAGATTTAGCTGCCTTAACAGGGGATCACTTTGAGGTTGAGTTTGAGTTCTTAAACTTGACTGACCAGAAATTAAAATTACTGATAGATTTTGGAGCCCCATTTAACTTCATGGATGTTATCTTAGCCTCAGAATTAAAGGGGTTACGAGTTAAGAAACATCACCAGTCTTAGTTTGAGGTGTAGGTGGGATTATCATTAGATCTTTTAGTTATCAAAAGACACGCTGAAGAAATTGAATTTGATTTAATCGAGAATCCACGGTATCGTCTGATTGCAGGAATCGAATGGCTTAAACTCCGCAACACAAAGATTGACTAGAGGAGTAGAACCTTGACTATCAACTCCAAAACTTGTGCTTCCTGTGAAATTGCTGAAGACGAGGAGATTCATGCTTTGCCCAAAGAGAATCAGGGGAATATACAATCATCCTGCTGGAGATACAAAAAGTTTATGAAGATTTCACCAATGTTTTTAGTCCTCCAGAAGCCAAGGACTGACCACCCCATCCGCCTTATGACTGTGAAATAGTTCTGATTCCTGGAAGTCGAATTCCCCATGGAAGGATATACTCCTTTTCCCCTCATGAGGAACAAGTTTTAAAGGCGTATATAGAAGAAAGTTTGCAGCGTGGCTTTATTCAATCTTCTAAATCTCTGGCGGGGGCACCTATTTTCTTTGTTGAGAAGAAGGGAGATGAGTTGAGGCCTTGTATCGGTTATGGGGAGTTAGACGATATAACTATAAAACATTGATACCCTCTTACTTTCATTCCAGATTTGATCGATCCAGGTTCGTCGTGCTAATATCTTCATCAATTTCGACTTACGTGGAGCATATAACCTGGTGAGAATCCGGTCTGGTGATGAGTGGAAGATGACATTCAAGACCAAATTTGGTCATTTTGAATATTTAGTCAGTTTATGCAATGCTGTGGCTGCTTTACAGTTCTTTGTGAATGATATTTTTAAAGATCTTCTCAGAGTTTATCTAGCAATTTACCTTAACAAGAAGTTCTCGCCCGGTTTCAAAAATTCTGATTATTTGCAAATGCTGAAAAATGCCAGTTACTTTCTGATCAGATTGCATACCAGCGACATGTTTGGTGGTGATGAAATGGATAAAGGGGAAATTACTGCTGTCTTTGAATGGCCTAAACCAAGAACAGTTAAGGATATACAACAGTTTTTGGGTTTTGCTAATTACTACCGATGCTTTATTCCGCATTTCTCAACTTTGGCGAAGCCTCTCTTTAATCTAACCAGAAAAGGCTTGAGATGTGAGTGGTAAACGCCTCAGGAGAAAGCTTTTCAGGACCTGAAGAGAAGATTTTGTCAAGTCTCAGTCCTCCTTCATAGAAATACTAAGAATTCATATCAACTTGACACTGACACTTCCAACTTAGCCTTAGGGGCTGTTATTTCCTAGTGGGATGATTCCGGAGTCTTACATCCCATTTCTTATTTCTCAAAGAAACTTCTTCTTGCAGAAGTGAATTATTCAACCTTGGAGAAGGAATTACTTGCTATCTAAGAGGCCTTATCTCACTGGAGGCATTAGCATGGAGTATTCACATATCCCCAAAACTTAATTTACCTCAAGAATGCTCATTGTAGGAGTGCTAGGTATACCAGATGGACCCAGTTCTTTAATCATTTTAATATTTATAACACCTAATGGCCTGGAACTCTGAACCTGAAAGCCAATGCACTCTTGCACATAGTTCTGGGGTACTCCTCAAAAGAAGTTCCTTATGAGCAAAAGTTAATCCTTTATCCTAAGGTATTCCTCAACGTCAACCTGCTCATAGAGAAAGAATGTGTTGGACGAAGATAGTCTTTTGGAAAAGGAATACAAATTAGACTTGAATCTTCTAACTGAAAATCAACTAACTGAAAATCTGAAATTAACTCTTGAAAGCTTTGTACTCAAAGAGATGGAGCTTGGTCAACTCTTTAATTCAGGATATATCCTGGAGGAATTCAAACCTCAAACTTTCAAATTTGAAGATTAGTTGTGTCAAAAGGGAGGCAAGTTGTAGTCTTACAATGGTGTCACAATCTACTTCATGCTAGGTATCCTGGCCAAAAGAAGACTATTGAACTAATTGAAAGATATTTTGGGTAGCAACTTTAAAGAAAGAACTTTATGTGGCTTGGTGTCTCATTTGTGCTTAACCAAGTCATCTCACTCAAAGCCTGCTGGATTTACTACCCCAATTATCCCACCCTTTGAAATGGATAGCTATTGACTTTATTTCTGATTTAACCAAACGTCTTGATAAAACTGTAATGTGTTACTGTAGACCTATTCTCAAAGATGGCACACTTTATCACACTACCTAAACTAACCTTCTGCAAGTGACCTAGTGACTTAGTTCCTAAATAATATTTATCGTCTTCATGGCCTTCCCAGTGTTAACACTGCTTTATGCCCCCCTTATGTTTTGCTTGCTTTATCTTCCCACACTTACACCTTTTTCCACGTTCCCCTGTTAGCATATTAATTTTACACTAACATTTTTTCAAATGTGCCTATTTGCATCACTGTGCCTGTCCGTGTGTCGTCCTCCGACGACGTTCTCGACTTCTGGGCCCATATAAAGTGGCATTAATACGCTCCAGACCCCTCTATAACATGACCGCTCCTGTTTCCCATGGAGAGACTGCCATGCAACCAATCACGGAAGAGCGTCCTCCAACCAATCACAAAGGAGCGTGCTAGCATTCAGACACTATTTAGCTCTTGTTTCTTCAGTCTACCAGCGCGTATCAACGAGCCGGTTAGAAGTGTTCTCCGCTCTCGCCCTTTCGAATTCCCGTTACCTTTTCCAGTCCTTGTTCTCTAGTCTTGTCCTTCCAGTTCATGTACTCCACTTCGGGTCTTGCACGCGCTACAGTCCTTGCAGTTGGTATTTGCTGTTTACTTGGTAAGACGTGCGTGGCCAACGCCCTCCCGGCATTTGTTTGTTGTCCCGTGAGTATCCTTCTTCAAGTTCCCTCGGAGAACGTGGCGCTTCAGAGAATTCTTAGGCGCTATTCTTCAAGACTCTTAGCGCTTTTTGTTAACATCAAATTCAGGTGCCTCGCAGGCACAATTCAGAGCGCCCATTGGCGGTCCAAGTCCAGACGTGCTTCCTGTGCCTTTCAGAGCACGTCTTGCTTCCTTCATTTTAAACGCTTCGCAAGCGCCCTCTATAGCGAGTCTGCCTTGGCATCCTCAAGGCACTTTTCAGGTGCTTTTGCTAGCATCTTTCTCAAGTTTACGTCTCAGCGCTTTTCAGGTTCTATTATTAGCGCTTCCTTGTGGATTAGGAACATGCATTGTAAACGTTGTCTGTGAATAACTCTGTCAACCGCCATTGTCAAGTTCTCCTCCTTGAGGTTTCCTTGTCTCTCTTGTTCTGAATGGTACAAGTGTGTTGTTTTGTTGTTCTGCTTTTTTCCTGCAACTAGGATAGTTTACCATAGCCTTCCTTATGTTCCTGGATTGTCAGTCCTCCCTTCAGTGTTAGTTCATGCCCTTGTTCTGGCAGGGCCTAGGTTGCAGTCCCCAAGGGTTTTCCTTTGTCTCTCAGTTGTATCCCTTACTGGTCACACTTGTACCACTCTGGGTTTTCACCCTCACAGGTTTTCCCGTTTTGCCGCCATCTGTAAACCGTGTAACACGGGTTGCAGTGGGCGGTTCTTTGCATATACTTCAGCTACGCCTGGAATTCAGAGTTAAGCTTGCCTTAGTAAGACACTGTGACCCCTATGCTCTGTCTCAGCACCCCTGCCAGTGCACCAGGTCACCCCACCACAGTTCCCCACCAGTCTTGCCCTGCTCTATGTCTGCCTGTCCCTTTGCAGCTCTCCTCTTCTCTCTGCCCCGGTGAAGCTTCCCCCTCGGCCCCTCCTTCCTCTGACCCCCTCTTCTGTAGCCATATTCCTCAACTCTGGCCAGCAGTAGACTAGCTGGAGCCTGACTGTAATTACCCCATTTGTGTTGCTGAAGTACCCTCCCTTTGTATCCCTATGTGTGAGTTAATTTACCCCATTGTCCTGCATTCCCCTCCCTGATTGGCTGTCTGTGAGGTCATGCCTGTGCTGTCCCTGCCCCCTGTGTGTGGTTGGCGGATGCCTGTGACTGTCCGTGATGTCATGGGTAGGTGTTTGTATGTCCGTCCCCTTTGTGTGTGTACCTCCCCTTTCTACTTTAAAACTCTTTGTCACCCAGAACTGGCTCTTTGTCCCTAAACCCACCCTCCTGGAAGGAACCTTCCAGCTCCCCCCTCTGAATCCTGCTTGGGGCCTACAAGACTTCTGGAACCTGGGGACCCCAGGGACCCTGCCCTGGACTATTAGGTAGTGCTGGACCCTGGTGCTGGCGGTAAGACCCCCAAGAAACCCCCTCTCTACCTCCCCAAGCACCCCATAAATGCCCCAGCCTGCGCTCTCTCTCCCTTCCCTCTCTCCATGCTCTCCCTGATAGGACTTCCCCCTCCCTCTATCTTTCCCTTTCTCCCTCTCTCGCTCTCTCCCCCTTCTGCCTGCTTCTTACCCTCTATTAATTTAATACTTCTATAGATATGTATCTATCTAACTTTTTTTACCTTCTGTTCTGCTCCTCCTCCTCTCATCTTCTCCCTCTGACTCCACTCCTCTGTGTATCTGTGCTCCTGCGTGCTCACTGCTCATCCCAGATTCTGGTTTGCCTGTGATCTTGTGCAACTCCTGTGTTCCCAGTTTTCTACCTCTATCCCTATGCACTCCCTCTCCAAGCCCCAGCACCCCAAGGCCTGCCCCCTCTTGTGTGCTGCTGTGTACCCTACCTTCATCCAAGTCTTGTGCCTGTAACTCTGTGCATCTCTGTGCAGTCCCAGCTCCTGGGTCTTGTGCACTCCCTGTGCTATCCCCGTTCAGTGTGCCTGTGATCTTGCTCACCCTTGCTCATCCCAGTTCAGTGTCCCTGACCTACTGCATGCCATGTCATCCAGTTCTGTATTCCTGCAACCCTGTGCTCTCCCTACATAACCCAGTTCTGTGTACCAATAACCCTGTGCGCTCCATGATCTGCCCAGCTCCTGCATACCAGTAACCCTGTGTCCCTGCGCAATCCCAGATCCCTGCCCACGTGTGATCTTGTGCACTTCCTGCGCATCCCTGTCTGTTTCTGTAACACTGTGCGCTCCCTGAACAATCCCAGTTCTATGCATCTGTGACCCTGTGTGCTCCCTGCGCAATCCCAGTTCTGTGCCTGTGATCTTGTGCAACCCTGGGCCATCTCAGTTCTGCCTGCCATTGAGCCTGTGCGCTCCCTGCGCACCTCAGCTCTGTCTGCCAGTAACCCTGTACCTCTGTGCAATCCCAGCTCCCAGTTCTGTGCCTCTGACCCTATGCGTTCCCTGCTTCATCCCAGCTCCTGCGGGCCTGTGATCTTGGGCGCTCTCTGCTCATCCCAGCTTCCTGCGTGCCTGTGACCTTGTGCATCTTTGCGCAACCCCAGCTCCTATGACCTTGTGTACTCTTGCTTATTCACAGCTACTGTGTACCTGTGATCCTGTGCATTTCCCTTACTCTGAGCACGTGTGTTTTCTACCCCAGCCATTCCGGGTCTGCCTCAGCCCAGACCGCTCTGCCCTTGTGACCATTCTGCACTGGTTCTATGTACTAGGCCACAAGGGCCTTCTCTAGCCTGGGTTTCCCTTCCTGGACCGTGGTTCTATTCACTATTACCTGTTACTTCCAGCAACAAAGCAAGCACTGTGTTTATTGATATTGACTCTTTGTACTGTTATTGCCTCTTGCCTTTATTGTTCACTGTCATTGCTCCTGCATTGTCTGCAGTTACTTGTCTTGTTTTGCTACACAGTTTGCTGTTCTGGTGTCATTTCGTTTGCCCTCTTTGCCAGATAATTGTTCATTGTTTGACACAAAGTTGGTGTCCTTGTGTCATTTTATTTGCCCTATTGGCCACACCATTGTCCATATTTTGCCAGATAATTTGCTGTTGTTGTGCCATATAATTTGCCCATTTGACCCTATATCTTTTTTATTTTTGCCTCTTAATTTACCTCTTGCACATCACACAGACCCTCCAGCTTACGGCGTTACAGCGATGCAGCAGAATCCCGCTGTAAAAGGCACTTCAAAAAAATGCCGCTTAATCAAGTGAAATGCCTGCTGTGAACAGATCTGTGTCACCCAGATGTCTGCGGCTGTCAGCTGATTTACTGCCTTTCCTTGTTTACGGTTCATTGAAGGCCTGCAGCTGAGGTACTGTTCTGGGAGGAAGGGTGGAGGGCAGCGGATTGGGGGGTCAAGCTATGTGTTAACTTAGTATGTATGGAAGATGAAAAAAAAAGAACTTATATGTGTGTATGATAATATAATGGTACTGATCCACAAAACAGTTGCGTGCGTGCAAACTTTTATGTCTGGTGTAAGTCCCATTGGCAACAATGCGAGCTACACCGGACTTAAAATTAAGACAACACTTGAGTTTAGATAATCTTTATTTGACTTTTCAGTTATACAAGATATTGCAACTCATTGCATACAACACAAAAAAATTAGAAATCGGAGAAATACAAACAGCCTATCTTAAAAAGGATTAGTTCCCTATTTCTGTAAAACGGAATGTTTCTCAATTCAAATACAGTTTTGGCAAATATGTAAATTTTAACAATCAAGTCAAAACTCTCTGCACAAAGAAGCAAGGGAAGATCAACCAATTTATCCTTTTTACAGTCGACTAACCATCGCTCTCTTAGTACAGAATATTTAGTACAATTCACGAAAATATGCTCGATGTCCTCCGGTTGGTCAGGACAGAAAGGACATGTTCTAAGCTCTTCAGATATATTCTGCCACGCTTGTGTGTAAAAATTGACAGGTAAAATACCACATCTTAGTTTGATCATGAATCTTAGTATCTTCCAGTTCGAGCATGCTGTTAAATATTTTTCTCTACCTTTCTGTGGTTTCACCATGGTATACAGTTTCAAGGAAGGTTTTCATCGTTAGACATTTATTATATTGCTTATCAAACTCATTCAAAGCGATTTCATTTTTTACAATCCTATTAGATATTGTATTAGAGAATGCATTATTAGAAAATAGTGAAAGATTGTATTCTATGTCTAAGTCCTTAATACATTTAAGATACATATACCTGTAGTCGCTAGATAACATTTCTTGATAGCATAATTGCAGCAAAGAGTTTGCTTTGGAAATGTGCATATTTTTGACAAAGAAATTAATCATCGCCGAGGCAGCAGAAGCTTTAACTGTAAGTAGATCGAGGTCAAGTAATAATGGAGTGATACATGTGGAGGCCGGGAGGCCTATAATTCTTCTCCAAAAAGCTGCCTCCCATCTTTCCAACGAGTCAAGTTTAGCAGTTCCCCATATCTCCATACCATAATGGATACAGCTTTTCCATTTAGCTTGGTATAGGGTAATAAAAGATTGCATTTGGAGGATCCCTTTATTTTTCAGGCTTACCATTGCATTAAGAATTAAGTCGTGTTTGGCTGTTAATGAATTGATTTTTTTTTTTTGATGTGTGGTAACCAGGTGCAGTTTTGCGAAAAAAGAATTTCTAGATGTCTAAAATCCTCCTTTCTTTCCACAATTCCATCCTTCAACTTCCACGAGTGTTTGACAGAGGTGGGTTTGCCAAACACCACAATTTTGGTTTTGGATACGTTTATCACGATGTTATTCAGATTACAATAGATTTCTAATGCACTTAGTCTGTTTTGTAACCCATCTGTAGTTAAATCAACAATGGCAGTATCGTCTGCAAAGGAGAGTGTAACAATCGAGAGACCACCCATCTTAGGTACCACACCAGTAGCTTTGGAGATGTGATTATCCATGTCTGATAAAAATATATTGAAGAGACAGGGGGCCAACACGCACCCCTGTTTAAGACCATCTTTAGTTGGTATCTTAGTGGTCAATTCACCTTTTTTACCCCACCTTACCTTGACCCACGTGTGGGAGTATAGTATAGAAATCATCTTCACCAGCGCTTGGGGGCACCCTAAGGATAGCATTTTATTCCAAAGGCGCTGGAGTGGTACGCGGTCAAAGGCGTGGGAAAAATCCACGAATGCCGCATAAAGATGGTACTTTTTTCCCTTAACATATTTTTCCATTAGTAAGGCGAGGGTGGTGCAATGATCCAGTGTGTTATAACCCTCCCGGAACCCTGCCTGAGAGTAATGCAAAGCATTGCTTTCCTTGAGCCAGGAGTTCAATTCCTGAAGAAGATGCTTAGCCAATAGTTTCCCTCCCGGATCAAGGAGAGCGAGCAATCTATAGTTGTTAGGATCTTGATGGTTTCCTTTCTTATGCAATGGAAAGACAATTGAGCCTCTCCAGGCATCGAGTATTGTGAAGTGATATAAGGAATGATTCAAAATTGGTGTGTAAATACAACACCACTTCTCTGAACAGTATTTTAAAAATACTACTACCACTACTACTAATACTACCACCACCACTACTAATACTACTACTACCACCACCACCACTACTAATACTACTATTTGTACCACTGCTTCAACTACCAACACTACTACTACCACCACCACTACTACTAATACTACCACTACTTTTACTACTACCACCACCACCACTACTACTCTTACCACTGCTACTACTACCGCTGCTACTAATACTACTAATACTAATACTACTACTACCACCACTACTACTAATACTGCTACTACTATTACTATCACCACCACCAATACTACTAATACCACTACTACCACC
>JAWWMH010000035.1:0-11757 GCA_035049765.1 Desmognathus lycos | reverse complement strand
CAGGGCCTTATAAAATACTTGGGAGCGAAACAAAATAGGGCACGAAATAATTGTTACTTGTAGACTATACGGGGTATCAGTTTAGCTGTTGTAATTAAATTCAGGGCTTTGGCTCTGCAGCAGTGAAGAATGTCCCCGATTTGCAATTAATTCCATATTGCATGATCGGATGGAAAGCGTGAGGCAGGATTTGTCCTTTTAACCGTTAGCATCCTTTCCACACTGTCCGCGGTTACGGTTTCAGGAGTCCGGCTGTGCGGCATACGGTGCTCATTTTAAAGACGTCACACCGCAGGGTGTTATGCTGGCAGGGAAATAAGTTCATTGTGTTAGGAAATATGAGCGTTTGATTTTGTTATGCAAAGGCAAAGATATGGGGCAGAAGCAAGGCTTCGATACTGATAATACAAAATCCTAAATTGCAAAGGATTTTCTTGATTAATCCAATCCTCCCCCGAGAACATGGAATGAAATCAAATAATGACATCACATATAAAACATATAGGTCGTTTAGATCCTCCATGCAGCATGGCATATTCCAGGAGTTCACCAGCAAACAGTATATTTGGCATACATTAAATGCGATTTAAGAGCAAATTTTTGGCGCTTTTCATATTAAGGCCTTTTCACTAGCATGTACTGCTTCTCTTTTGTACCAATATAGACATATTGGGTTTTTCCTTGGAAATTAGTTTCTTTGACTGCTACAACTGGTACTCTCAGGGGTAAACGTTGTGGTTGTCAAGTCCTCCAGGGGTAACTCCTCATCTAGGGGAACACCTGATGGCCTGGAAACGCTTCTCCATTTAGACAGCACCTCCTCCAGCTCTGGTTAAGGGTACAGGGTCTTAAAGAACTCAGAAAAGAAACATATGTGAGATACAAGGTATAAATATGACATCCTAGTACTCTTATGGCTCAAATCATTGTTTAATTAATAAACCCTGCCTTGCTACTGCCACCATGCCTAAATATTCTATATTTGTAGCACAGCTCCATACTTGCACGGATTGCAATAGTTATATACCCGGTAAAAGTGACGCGGACATACTATAAAACATATATTCTGTAATATTTTTCGTAATAACACATTTTTAGGCATAATTATTTTGTGATGAACATGATTTTGGCAACAACAAAATACACACTTTTTCTTAGGAAAGATTCAGTATACTTTTGATCAATATTTTCATATATAAATAACCATTTTTATACTTACTTCTTCCTTAATTTTGGTACTCCCATTCGTATTGCTCTACCTTTTACTTTAGGTTGCATTAGGTTTCCACCCATGTACCTTCAAGTGTAGGGAACCAAATGGTTTTCCACTATATTTTCCTTTCAGAAGTGGTACTAACACTTTTCTGCTCAACTTCAACTTTGTAAGGAGACATCAGCCTACCCTTACTGAGAATCAGGAACAAATGGTTTTCCACTAAGTTCAGGACTAATTTCTTCATTCTCTAACTTTTCTAACTGAGACCTAGGGTGACAGCATTTGAGCTGATTAATGTGGACCCATTTCTGATGCTCCACAGGTTTGGGAATATGGATCTTATACACCACAGGGGAAAGTTTTTCCACTATGGAATATGGTCCATTCCAGGAAGGTAAGAACTTCCTGTGAGATGCCCTGTACTTTCCATAGTTGTATAGGTACACCTTGTCTCCCACCACATACTCAGACTTGGAAGTCTTGCAGTCATAGTATGACTTGACCACATCTGCAGACCTTTCCAAATTCTTCTGGGCCAAGGAAAAAGCATACTGGAGATGCTTTCTCAGTCCAGTGACATAATCATGAACGGATACTGCTGATAGCAGAGTTTGTTCATGGGTTCTGTACAAGAGATGTATAGGAGTGACCAGCTTTCTTCCTGTCATAAGCTCAAAAGGGGATATGCCAGTACTCTGAGCTGGAGTTGCACGGATTGCCATGAGCACCAAGGGGAGCTTCATGTCCCAATCCACACCAGTCTCATTCACAAACTTTTTCAGAATGCTGATGATAGACTGATTGTATCTCTCAACACTGCCAGAACTGGCTGGATGATAAGAGACATGCAACTGTCTTTTGACACCAAGAATTTTCCAAATCCTTGTCATAATGTCAGCTGTGAAGTGACTTCCTCTGTCGCTAGAGACCCGGTAGGGAAGACCAAACCTAGAAAATACCTGGTTGATCAATAAGTGTGCAGCTGTCTCTGCTGTGCAGTTTCTGGCTGGCAAACACTCAACCCACTTGGTGAAGAGACATGTTACCGTCAACATGTACTTATTACCTTTGGAGCTCCTGATGACAGGGCCAATAAAGTCAATCTGAATGTCAGACCAGGGCAGAACCACACCTCTCTTTCTGAGAGGGGCTCTGTGCCTGGGTGTGGATGGCTGAAACTGGGCACAGACCAAACAACCTTTACAATAGGTCTCCACATCTTGACTCATATGTGGCCAATAGGCCACCTCCCTGAGTATTTCAGAGGTCTTCTTAGACCCCCTATGACCTGCAGAAATCTCATTGTGTGCATGTTCTAACATGACACCCCTAAAACTTGCAGGGACCACCCATTGAATGACTCCAGCATTGGTTGTTCTAACCAATAGCCCGTCTTGGATGGAGAATTTTGTTTTGGTCCTCCACATGATCCTTAGGTCCTCTTGTCCTTTGAACTCTTCAGGTGTGAGAGGATGTGCTATAGGGTCACATAGGTGCTGGTAAAAAGGCCCCAGGTCTGGGTCAGCCTTCTGGGCTGCAATAAGATCAGCATCAGGGTTGTCATGCCCCCACTGAACCACTGCTTCCTCCTGTTTGGCAGACTGACTCCTTGTCAGCACAGCCACAGAATTCTGCTGCAGAATATCTTCCATATTCAGCTTTTCACCATTTAAAGCACCTTGGTTTGCTAGAGAGTCAGCCAGGTCATTGGCTTCTTTCTCCTCTCCAGCTACCTTACTATGTCCCTTCGTCTTCTTCCAGTACACAGTTAGCCCATGAGATATGACCAAGTCATCAATATATTTGATTAACTGGGCATGTTTCAACGGTTTGCCATTGGCACATGTCATACCCTTAGCTTTCCATGTGGGAAGATGCTCGACGAACCCATTTCTGGCATAGTTAGAGTCAGTAACCAAGACAAATGTCTGGATTCCATGGCTTATGGCATCCTGAACCGCCTGGTAAATTGCAACCAGTTCAGCCATTTGACTACTAACAGGCCCAATGTTATACCCTGTAGGAATTTTAGGGTAACTATTGGTCCATACAATACCAATTCCTGCCACTAAGGTTTTCTTATCCTCATGCTTTATGTGGTAAGAGCACCCATCAACAATAGCAGTTGGGAACTGTTGACACAGGTCAAGGTCAAAAACCTTGTGTGGAGAATCCTGAAACGTGGGCAGTTCACTTTCCTGTCCCATGTCAGAATCAGGGCAGTTTTCCTTCATACAGTCATGAAGGTCAGCCAACCCTTGGGCTACTTTGCTAGCTCTAGACTGGCAATATTTCACCTCCACAGGGAAGCCTTGAAGTCCCATCATCCAAGAAGTTAACCTGGAATTGGAAAGGTTACCTTCTCTCACCTTGGAACTATGTAAGAATTGCAACGACTGGTGTGATGTCTCCACTATAATTTTCTCTCCCTGTATGAGGGGTCTGAAGTAGTGTATGGCCCACACAGCAGCCAACAAGGCTTTCTCACACCCATTGTACTTCTGTTCCACAGAAGACAGTGCTTTGCTAGCATAAGCAATGACTTTAGGATTGTTGTCTGGTTTCTGAAACAGTGCAGCAGACAAACAAGTGTCTGTGTGTCCCACCTCTAAATAGAATTCCTTGTTAGGGATAGGATATGCCAAACAAGGGGCATTAGACATCTTGTTCTTCAGATTCTTCACTGCTTGAACCTGTTCAGGCCCCCAGACCCATGGAACATCCTTCTTCAGAAGTTTGACCAAAGGCTGAGTTATTTCAGCATATTGTTCAATGAACTTTCTGCTGTAATTGGCCATACCAAGCAGACTTCTGATATCCTTGATACAAGTAGGCTCCTTCAATTTGTAAATAGCCTCTATTTTCTTTTGCTGGGGATTCAGACCCTCAGAAGTCACCTCATGACCAAGGAAGTTTACCTTGGTTCTGCACCATTGTGCTTTCTGCAAAGACACTTTGGCACCAGAATTCATCAGTTGGGTCAGAACATGTTCCAGCTCTGCCATGTGTTCTTCAAAGGTGGTACTTTTAATCAGTACATCATCAACATAGGTCAAAGTGCCTCTCTCCAGAGCGTCAGGCATGGCCTTGGTTAAGAATATATTAAATTCAGAACCACTGTTAATGAAACCAAAGGGAGCCCTGGTCCAGCAGTAGGACTTGTTTTTAAAAACAAAGCTCAACTTGAACTGGTCCTCAGGCACAATGGGAAGAACCCAATAGCCTGATGTCATATCAAGGGTGGTAAAAATTGTTGCACCCCTGATCTGGGCTAATCCTTGGTCTATAAATGGCAGTGGCCATCTAGACTGGTGTACTCTCTTGTTCAGCTGTCTTAAATCAGCACAGAGACGCCAGCTACCGTTAGGTTTCAATACCGCAAGTATAGGGGTATTAAAAGTGCTGTGCACCTGTCTAATAATTTTTCTTTCCTCTAAAGTTTTGATGATTTCCTCAAGACCCTCCAGCGAAGCCAAAGGCAACCTGTACTGTCTCTGAAAGACAGGAGGGAGTGATGGATCTGTGGGTATTCTGACTACATGTAAGTCAGTCAAGCCACAATCATATGAGTCCTTAGAGAAGGCGGGTTGGAATGCATGCAATAATTTCCTAAAAATTTCCTTTTTCTCATCTGTATTGCAAGCATCTGCCTTTTCTATTTCACCTTCCACTATTTTCTCAAATTCAGAGTAATCTACTGGCGGTGCAACTTCATGCTGTTCTTCCAGTCTCTCAGACAGGTCAACTGGCATGGAATATAAACCCTGCTTGGACAGAGTGAGCAACTCTTCAGAAGTCAAGTCTTCAGAGTCTGTAATAACTTCCAATGAGAAAATTATCACATCACCTTCAATTCTATAGGTGACCTCTTCCTGAACAGGAAACACTGAGTGAACAGTGAACCAGCCATTAGGTTGGCTAGAAATCTCTTCAATAACATGTCCATCTTCATGTCTCATGTCAGGTATAACCCCAATGATTTGGTTAGTCAGGTCATAGGAAAAACCTCTGTCACTAACACCAAAGGCAGCAACCATATCCTTACACAAAGTAATAGGATACTCATTTGGATTATTAATAAGCACCTGGCAACTTCCACTTTGAAATTCCACCAAAGGAAGGTGAGACATATTGAGTCCAATATTTTGTAAGTCTTTATTCAAGTGAATAAAGGCTATATCTCCTGGTATCTCCTGACCTTTAGCATATTTCAGCTTTAAGGTGGCATTTTGTGTGTATGGAGGTATGACAACCTCATCTTTGACCTGCAAAGAAGCCATATAGGGCAAAACCTGTCCAGAAACACCTGCATGGTCGTTGTCTGGAAACCCTACTGGATCCTTGGCCAGTCTAGACCACATACAATTCTGGTTCAAATCTAGGAACGCAGCTAGTCTGTGAAGAATGTCATTTGCTACATAAAAAGCTTGGTCTAAACCTGAAACCACCAAAACATTATGCCACAACGTTTTGTCACCAATAGTGAGCCTCATCATGCAACTACCTAAGACAGGGAATCTTGTACTACCTTCTTCACTAGTGCTGGGGACAGACACCTCAAGAGTCTCAGACTTGTGCAATAGTGGCCGACCTGACACACATATTGCATTCTGCTCCTGATTCCGTTCAGGTCCACAGGCAGCATCAAATTCCTGAGCTCTCAAAATGCTCTGTTCAGCAGAAAAAAGCAGCTGAGCCTGAACACTCTGACTATTGCCAGCTAAATGCACAGGTACAAAATAATTGTCTCCTTTGACACTAATTTTGGAGATGATTTTACACTCTAACTTCCTATCTCCCCCTTCAGAGGATTCAGCCTGTTCAGGCCTAATATAAAAGTGTAGGCGTGTTGTGTCCACATCTGTTTCCCAGCATCTCTTACTACAGAGATTCACTGTCAGTTGTGTGGGTTCCTTCTGAAGTGTGGAAACAGCTTCAGACTTCCTGATAACAGTGACATTGGGAGCCATACTATTCTGTAGATATATAGCCACAGAAGTAGGTTTGGTCTCTACCACTTGACAGTCAAACTGTTGACCATTGATCCTATTCAATGGGATGGGTCTGTTCACTTGGCCCCAGAGAATATTGTTCAGGCAGTCTATCAGAGGAGATATTCTCCTAAGACTGTCACCTCCCAATAGAACCTCAAAGGTGCCAATGTCTACTACCAAAACCGGATGAGACATCCTATGCCTACCTAGCTTAATTTCAACATTACAAACTCCAACAACAGGAACATCCTGACCATTCACACTGTGAAGGTTACTTTTGCTGGGTTGAATCTTCAGTTTACTGAATTCTTCAGCAGGCTGGGACTCTAACCAGGCTTTGGACACCAAAGTGACCTGGGATCCTGTGTCTATTAAGGCATTCACCTGCCATAGACCATTCACCCGGATAGGTATAAAGTACCTGTCTCCTTTCACTTGCATGTGGCAGATGAAATGAGAATTTTTGGACAAATCAGTTTTGAGATTGTTAATCTCAGCTAAAGTTTTTGGAGGGGAACCCGCTTCCACGATGAACCCTTCTTTTTGGCCTAAGTCACCCTCTTGGAGTGAAACTTTTGCAACTAGTTGTAACTGACGTTCTTGTTCATTTTGCACATCTGGTGCACTCTCTCCCTGGACCGTGCCAGAAGCAACAGAGTCCTGAAGCTTTTGAACAGATTTGTCCACTGGAGAGCTGTCCAACATATTATGAACAGGCTCCAGAAACTTAGTCTCAGTGGGGACTGACTTGTCAGTCTCTACTGGACCCAGTTTGATGCTGGGAATGATACCCACTTTGGTTGTCCTCCTCCTAAGAATCCTTTGAGGAAGAGGATTCCATTCATCCTTGTGGACAATTGTGTCATTAACAGTTGGCACCTTAAATAAGGAAAGAGAAGCCAACTTATTCTGCTCCTGCCTGTCAAACACTATCTTCTCCCTAAAAAGAAGACAGAAGGCATTTTCCAGTACATCTCGGTCACTGGAGTTTGTGACATCCAAGACATCTCTGTCATTGGAATCAGTTGTGGGACTTACAGCTGATTGAGGTATACAGACCCACTTCTCTTTAAGTGGACTGAGTACTTTCCAAGGAAAAACCTCGACTGGTTCTTCAGACTCACCATCTACCTCATAAGTATAAACTCTGGGTGGTTTGTCTGAGAAAGAAACTTTCTTTCCCCCTTTGTCAATTAGATGCCCAACATGGGATTTTTCTGTGGTTTTAGCCAAAACCACTCTTCTCCTCAAGACATTAGGGACGTCCAGTACAGACTCTAATTGCAATGCAGAGTCAGTACCCTCCCCTGGAGTCCGAGTTAAAGGAATGTCATTAACAAGTCAATCTTGTTTGTTATGACTGGCAGAATCAGAGGCCTTCTGTCTCTCTTCTTGCCCACTCTGTTGAGCTAAAGACCTACCAAGTCTCTCAACAGTGTCTGTCAAGAACCTGATTTGTCTGTCCATCATTTCTGCATCAGGAAACCTAGGTCGTTCAGGACTATACCTCCTGTCAGAATTATACCTCCTCTCATCACCAGAATTAGGTCTGGACCTGTCTTGATTTTGAGGATAATATCTAGGTTTATTACCCAAGTAATTAGGACTAACATAACCAGATCCCCTATAGCGTCCACTGTTGGATCCACCAGATTGATTACTGGAAGAGGCTTGGTTTCCTGAGGAACTATCTTTGCTATTACTATCTTTGGACTTATTGTCATTGCCATTTTTCTTAACATTATTATTTTTAGGAGGAGTAGGGCTGGACTTCCCAGTCTCAGACCCTGACTCTTTCTTTTCCTCTGTTTTCTTGGCCTTTGCCTTTTTGGGTGGTACCTTATCACCCCCAGATTCTAAAGCCAGCTTCTGCTTTTCAGAATCTGACACAGTGACTGCCTTGACAGCTTTAGGCTTTTCTTTAGCAGTTTTGGAAACTTCAAAGATCTTTTGAGCTTTCTTAAGGATCCAATTTAGATCCCTAGTCATATCAAATTCAAGGGCTAGTTGTAATTTGATACTTTGAGGTAAACCATGGAAAAAAGTTTTCCTAAATTCCCAACTTTCAGGATCCACTGACTCATAAGCCTGTGCAAAGGCATTTTTGAGAGCATGGAGGAAATCCCTAGGGTTCTGGTTCTCGCCACAGGTCATATTGAGCGCATGCTTTAACGCTTCCTGCTCATTTCTATGAGGGGAGAAGTGCCTAAGTACTGCAGCTCTATATTCAGGCCATGTTCTAATCTCATTAGAGGCTAGACTTAGGAAAAAACTTTGTTCCTCTTTACCAAAGGTCCATGACAGAAGTTCTATCTTCTGTGCAGTACTGTCCATCTCAGAAACTAATAGAAGTTTCTCATAACAGTCCAGATGATTCTGGATACTGCCCTTTCCAGACCTAGAAAATGGATCAATCATTTTCTGAATATGTTTAATATCAGAAATATTGGTCAACCTTTTATTTCTGGAATTGCTATGGGTACCTTTCCTATGTTCACTTTTTGGTTGGGTTCTCCTTTCTTCAGAAGGGAGAACTTCACTTGAGGGAATATTTTTAGATAATCTTTGTCCATCATCAGAGGACTCTTCATCAGAACTCCTTCTGTGAGTTCTAACTCTTCTCACCCTTTTTTCTCTAGGAGGGGCAAAAGGCACACCCGCGTTTTGACCCTGATTACTAGGGAGTTGACAGGCTTGTCCATCCCCATAATAATCAGACCTAGGCCCTCCTAATGCTTGAGCATATTGAGGCCTAAGTCCCCTAGATTCATAGGGATAATAAGGCTCTGGGATTTCTTGTTGTGGTGGGTACCTATTCTGAGGGACCCCCTCATACCTTTGGTTAGCCCTAGGATCTATTTGGAGATTTACCATCTCCGCCAAGATCTCAGGTCTATTTACACCTTGGTTTTGGGAGAAAGCACCATAAGGCCTATTTCTTGGGGAGAAAACCCTATTAATAGGAGGCGGAATATAACCTTGACTATGGGCTATTTGTCCCTGAACAGGAGAGTTTCTTGTGAGGTTTCCCACTGGATTAGGGCTCCCATGCACAGATCCAACAATATACCCAGGTGAACCTGTGTTATCAGGCAAAACCCTTGAGTTGGAGGCCTGAGTCCATCCAGAACTCAAGGTCTTTAAGGGAATTGCTGCTACTTCAGCAAATGTTTTGTCTGTTATCACAGGCCAGGTAGGCCTTCTATCCAATGTTTCCATCCTAGGATGGGGTGATTGGACATTGTGTTGTGTCTGCTGTTGGGAACGCTCACCCACTGGTACCCCTTTGGCAAATTGTTCAATTTGACACCTTAAAGCTTTACAGGTGGAATCCCTTTTTTCCAGATCATGATTTACCTGGGCCAGGGCAGCTTCGCTTATACCTTGGGCCTGAACCAAATTATTGATCTTTCTATCTTTTTCTCCCATTTTAGTAATGAGAGCCCTTAATTCTGTTTCCAGATTATCTCTTTCTTTAGTAAGAGTCTTAATAATCACAGGACATTGCTGGTGTTCTGTTTCCAAGGACATACCCCTGGTGTCACTAGACTTAAGGTTATCCTGAAGGACTATAAACTCTTTTTCTAAAGCAATCAATTGGGACTCCAACTCTTGTCTTTGAGTCTCAATTTTGGAGGTCATATGGATTTGCCTTAATTCAGCTATTTCTAAGGCATCACACTCCTTATCCTTCTTATCCAGTCTGGTCTGGACATCTTGTAGCAGGCCAGTAAGCCTGTCTACCTCTTGAGACAATTGGTCTTTTTGAGAATTAAACCTTGTAAGGTCTGACCTTCTGTCAGTTCTCTGCTGGTTCAACTCATCATTTTTAGCTTGTAATTGAGAATCAGCATCTTGTAACTCCATGTTCTTGCTATCAAGGTCAGCAGTCAACACCTGGATTCTTTCATCCAATCTAAGTGTCTTTTTGACTAAATCCTCTATTTGGTCATCATACTTTAGAAGACCATTTTCCAAGCTGACTACTTGGTTGTATACTTTGCTATGGGCAAACCATAAAATGCCAGACATGTCTCTCAAAGCAGTATGCTTGGACAAGTTATCTGGAGCATCTTGGACCAACTTCATGGCCTTTACTAAGGGACCTTCCCTATGTAAGGTGTCATGCTCTGCCTTCAACGCCTGCTTATATTGGAGTGCCCATTCATCCTGGCTTAAAGAATCTCCTGCACTACTGAAGTCAAATAATGCCTCTTCTATATGGGACATCAAGTTGTTTATCTCAACAACCTGAGGATCAGAAGAAGATGCTTGAACTACAGGGGTTGCAGCAACTTCAACTGAAGCAGGTAAGTCTGTCTTGACTTCCATATTTCCAGCTGATGTGGCCATGTTTTTGAGCATACTTTTAAGTATCTTAGAGCTTGTTTTTAGAATTAATGTTGCACACAATGTAAATATCAATTCAATATTATACTGTTATGCAATGTCAATGTCTAAATATTTGTTTTGAGAAATATTATTATTATTATTACTTTTTTTATTATTAATAATAAAAAAATATATTTCTATTAAAAAATAATTAATAAAAAAAATATTTTTATTAAAAAAAATTAATAAAAAAAATTTGAATAATTAAAATATTTTTATGAAAATAAAAATTATTAAAATATCAATAAAAAATATTTCAAAAATATTTTATAAAAATTAATGATTAAATAAAAATGCAAAAATAATTAATTATTCAATAAAATTAAATTGCAAAAATATTTTTAATCAATAACCAAATGAAATGAAGGATCAATAAACCAATCAAAGACCAGTCACCTGATAAGTAGACTTATCAATAATCAATATTACCAATATCACTGACTGATGTGTCTTCTAATCAAAGAAGTATATCTCAGCCACTAATACCAGCAACCCACCAATAACCAATAAACCTTAATGGTAACCTAAAGTGTAAGGTTAGCCAAAATAATGTATTAATTATTAATGGTTATTAATCATTAATTAATCTCGGTTGGGGACCTCCATAAATAATGTCAGACTATACATACAGGGATTAAATATATATATAGTAACACATTAAAGGTAAGTGTCTTATCAGCAAAGGTGTGGGCTTACCAATGCCAATAACCAACAATCTGACTCAGATCAGACTGTTGTAGTGGATAGAAAATGACACTGTGCAGATGTCACCCCTATGTCACTGACCTCACAAAACTACAACCTTGAGTGTTCACTCACAGACTGTACTTAAGCTCAGTCTACTTGTGTTAGGCCTTATCCCTCACCATTTGGTAAAACCTGCAAAATAAAATGTATTTTCCAACAGATACCCTTCACAGATTTTGCATGGCCTCTGAAACCATCCTCTTGTGTACCTTCAAACCTGACTCACCAGTATGTGAGTTTCTGTCACCCTGGGAGGAGTGTAGTGTGTGCTCAAAAACTGCAATCAAGGCAGTTGCCTTTAAACAAACAGACCAAGAGAATACAATATTTTGCCCTTGCACACCCCACCAAATGAAGACACAACAAGGTATGTAGAGTTCAGCTTTTTGTATGTTGTGACCTCCAAAA